>JAGXJF010001053.1:0-131370 GCA_019208055.1 Stipa capillata | reverse complement strand
TCCAATTTTGGCGCGAACACAATTGGCGACTCCACTGGGGATAGACGAAGAAACGAGCTACACGATGAACACCGATTCCAAGGACGGAAGCATCGTCAACCCCGACAACATCATCGCCGTCACGCTCGACGACCTATCTGAAGATGAACGGCGGGAGATCGAGCGCCAACTCGAAGAAGAGCAGGCGAAACGACTCCGGCAGAAGTTGGCCGGCTACCAGAAGACGAGGAACGGCGTCATCAAAAAGGTAGTTGTGCCGAGTCCGTCTTCCGCGCTCAACACTGAGGTAAGTAAACCGACTTGTTCTGAGGACATTGCTCATCTGATCGACGTGTTGGTAGCTAGTAAATATGGGTCTGATATTGATAATACGGCACAAATACTCGCCCAAGTAATGACTAGCCGATTTAATGACTTTAAAGAGCAACTCTCTAGAGATCTGAAGAATAGTCTTCATCAGGCCAGATCAGCGGTGGCGCGGGTCAACAATGAACATCGGGATAAGCAGCCGAGCTAATTCTAACTTCCCCTTCCTTCTTTCTGTGAGTTAGCTCTAACAGCAGCTAATGAGCAAAACCATTTAAAACCTAACAGTAGCTGCTAACAGCGGTTATTGGTTGCTAAACACAAACCCCCTCTGAAAACCTCCGAAATCAAGACCTACACCCCCAGTATAAATTTTGAAAGTATCTCTGATATACGCATATCTTGTGTCTATAATTTCCTCGTTCTAGCTCCAAATAAATCAATTTCTGTCCTTAAGATCCTCCTCTAGTTTCTGGAAGGGGGAATCATTTCCTAATCCGTTTATTCAAACGAATTTCAAAAACTAAAACATAGAAGAATGAGTATAGGGATAGTTTTCTTTAAAGGCAGCATATACACCGTATATGTTATTTCCATAATCTTAAAATATGTAAATATTGTTAGGTGTTTCCAAAACCCTAGAGGGAGTTCCCGTAAGTTTGATATGTCGAAGGTACAAGTCGCTATACGGAGAAAATAACTAACGAACCCATGTTCGTGCCTATTTACAATCCATATTTCGCGCCCTATGAAGTAATTACCTGAAGTTCCACTTCCTTCTTCTAGCTTGGAGTCCAGTACTTGGGAACCTAGTGTTAACTGAACATTCATGTATAACCCTTAGGACTCTGGAAAGATGTATCCTTTTAAGTTCGGAACTTGAGGGTTAAATAAGAGCACATCTCGGCAATCCTCAAAATAAGATACTTAGGTTTCCACCATAGTGACGTCACCTCCCTTAACGGCACGCATATCATTTGGGGTTTCATTTAGAGTTCCGCCTTGCCTCTCTAAAAACCCTAACACTTCCCTAGAAATATATCCCCACATGATCCCTCCTATGAATACCAACTTATGCCGAGACTCCATCAACGACCTTAAGACTTAGCAAGATTTACCAAATGTGTACCCACTCTTGGGCTTAAGACAGTCTTAGATCCAGTTAAACCCATGAATACCTCGAGCGAGACCCCAACATCTCCCAACACAAACCATTAAAAACCCTAGTGCACATTCACCCTGACACAATGAAAGCTAAGAAACCCTAGCTCGGTAGAAAGCCCAAAATGTGGATATCTGTGTCGGGGTAACCTAAAGTACCCATCTCTAACACTCTAAAGCTGCATGAAATCACAATAGCTAACCAAACACGTTATGATTTCATGAGTGGATTTCGCTGGTTCTACATTTGATGTTCTTGGTTTTTACCTCGTACCAATGGTTGATACGATGCCATTTCGACGTATAGATACGACGTTACGAGATATCGCGCGAAGGATTCCAGACGATTGTCAAATCAAGTTCAAGATCGAGAGCCCGGACAATTTGCCAGGCAAGCATTCCCATTTTGACCATGTAAATCCTATATTGCAAAGTATATTTATTTTGATTATGAAACATGCATGCTATGTTTATCAACGATATTTTATGTGGTTAGCTATACCCGATAGATGCATTTGAGCTAGGGTTGGCTATCCGATTCCTTGTAACCCTAGTTGATTCGTCGATTGGTTTCCAACCGACAAAAGTCTAAGGTTATAGGCAGTAGCCATTGCTTAGCCCTGCTATAGTTAAAACTAAAATTTTATTCGGTTGATACAAACCTTCGGGTATGGGAAATTAAAACCCGTGGATAGCGTAGGTTATCCGCGGTGACTTTCAAAAGAAATGTTGCCAAGATTCAAAATAAAGTTGGAGATGATTTTGATTCGGGTAAGAAGGTAAGGTAGTTTGAAGGAAGATGAAGTAGCGGAAGGCTATACGGTGAATGATGATAAACTGGAGTCTTACTCGAATCGGTTAAGGACCGAACCTAAGTGCCGCTGAATCAGTTCCCCCACCGTACGTTCACATGTCCTTTATGGGAAGGACTTGACTCGGTAACTCGCCTAATATTAGGGTTCGGACCCGTAGGAAGTAAGGAGGAAGTGCTAGGTAGGACGTGGGCCCCTAGAGAACTCCCACGGCGCTACATGGGTCGAGATTCTTAGTGAGCTCCATTTAGGCGTGGGTGAAGATTCAACACAAAGATGAGCGTTTCTTCGGATTGTGGTGTCAGGCTGCCTGGGCAAAATCAGAGTTAGGGTAAGTCTCATTTAGCGGGTCTGACTCTAGTGTGAACACGGGCGAAAGGTCTCGTTGTAATAACCCTGTCAGTATACTTGCAAAGTACTCCCAGGGTGACTTACATCTTGTGGGTAAAGCCGTACCACCTCTACAGAGTGTTAAAAACTATTCGAATAGCCGCGTCCTCGGTCATGGACATGAACTGGTAAGGCCACACACTGGTTAGACTGAGTTTTATTTGTGAAAGCTGAGAAATGGGATTAAGGACGTGGGCATGACGTGTCCACAGTGGGCAATTTTAGGCCATGCGTCAGTGGTAAGGAAATTGCTGAAGTAAGGAAATTCGCCGTATTGCCTGAGGTGGATGGCATACGGTCTCGTGATGGAAAACCTAGTTATCGGATATGTGGAAACTACCGTTCGATGGATGGTGCCATGGACGGTGAGTGGAACTATCGGTAATAGGTTATGAGCTGATTAGCGGTGTTTACCGCATGAGATGAGATGTGATGAGATGTTTACTTGAAGTACTTTAGATTTTGAAATGCTTTTACAATCTACTTATGTGTATTTAAAATAAGAACTTACATTTCCGCACAACTTGCAACTTAGGTTAGAGCTATTCCTTGATCTATTCCCTGCATGAAATATTGCCGTATATTTCCTCCTGTGAGAATAGCTTGCGAGTACATTCAATGTACTCACCTGACTTGTTGATTTGGCCAGACGAAGGAGACATCAATTCCGAAGATACGTATACGAACGCGAAAGCTAGGGCATAACCCCAGTCAGTTGTCTGTCGGGTATGGCATACTGATGGGCCACCTCTCCGCTGGATTTCCGCTGCAAGTTTATAGCCGTTAGGCTACAGGTATCAGACATTCGACCTTTACGGTCTATGTACTTAAATTCATATGTATGTCGATGATATACAGGTTAACTTGTGTGTACCGGCTACTGATCCAGGGACCGGTACAGTAATCACAAGGGAGTATCCGGCTTAAAAATCGGGTACGCCACAGGATCTCACCCTTGATACATGGAAGAAGCAAGATGGCAACGACGAAGGCACTCGTGTAGCATTGCATGCTTTTTGTGGAGAGGTAAGCATGTACACAATGCTCCTGTGAGGATGAAGAAACTACACAACACGATCTCAAAGGAGCTAAATAACACATATTAGGATGTGAAGTCTTTGACGTGTTCTTGGGCTACAATTACTTTCTAGGTAAGGTTTAGTGTCATGTCTATCCTTAGCAGTAGATATCCTAAAAATAGTGATCTTTCATAACTTAGAAACATAATTAATATTAGATATTTTCAACCTACATTTTATGTGCACGTTAATCTAGCATCCCTAAGCGGGTTATTTTGTTTGCACTCCAAAATAGGTTGTATTCAGGGAAAAGTAAACTCTACATATTCCATGTTTCCAGGTTAATTTTGGTCTGAAACTCTAATACCGTTTAAACTTTATCATTCAGTTATCAGAAAAGTGCTTTGAAGAGCTTGTACAAGCATAGGGATGCTTTGAGGGCTCTATTTGTGAGTGATTCATGGATATCAGTTAGATTGTCAAGAATGGAGGCCGAGGCACGAGTATGTGACATTGTTCTCTCTAAGGAGTTTTGGAACTCAATTGAAGATTGCCTTAGAGCTTCAGCCCCACTTCTTATTGTGCTTAGAGCCGTCGATACTGACGAGAAGCCCGCAATGCCGGAGGTTGCAGTATTAATGGCTCATGCAAAACAAAGGATCAGGCTTAGCTTCCCTACCCAAAACAAGCAATGTGTGCTCAACAAGATCATGGAAATTATTGAGCGACGTTGGGTGAGACAAATGGATCATCCATTGTATGGGGCCGCACTCTATTTGAACCCCGGGAAATTCTTTGCTATCCAAAAGAGTGGAGATGATTCCTATGTGGGGAGCTAAGGAGTTGCTTCAATGATGTGCTTGCAAAAATGATAGAAGATGAGCACATTCGAAACAAAATTGATAAGCAAGCCATGCATTATGAGGACCAACGAGGAGATGTCTTTTCAAACAAATTGGCAATCCAAAATCTAGAGTCAAGGAGCCCTAGTAAGTCTTGTTAGTTTCATCATGTTAATTTCAGCATTTGATTTCGTTCCTAACTCCTCTTTGCCATTCATATGGTGGCCGAGCCATTGAACTACAAAGATTTGCAAAGCGTGTTGTCAGTCTTTGTGCTTCATCATCCGGTTGCGAGCGTAATTGGAGTACCTTTGAATTTGTGAGTCAACTTTTAGCTTATTTGTGCTCACTTTCGTGTACTCCGTTTGTAGCTTATACTTTAGTGCTTGCCATTGGTGCTTTTGTAGATGCATACAAAGAAAAGGAGCCGGTTGCTACACAAGAGATTGAACGATTTGGTCTTTGTTTCATACAACCGGAAGATGAAGACTAGGTTTCAAATGAGGAGGGAGAAAGCGGGCAAAAGCTATGACCCATTAGTTATTGATGACTTTGATTGGGACAATGAATGGGCTGACTCATCGGTTGTACCAATTAAAGGTGGTCGTGGGTGTGTGCAAGACCTCACATGGTATGACATTGATGAAGCTATTGGGGCATCACGCTCCCTTCGAGGTCGCAATCTTCCAAGGCAAGCTAATATGCCTAGTGGAGAGACTGTGACCTACCGAAGACGTGGAAGCAATACAAGATTGGTGGTTGAAGTTGAAGATGTTGAGGAAGGTCCACATAATGGTTCGAGCAATGAAGAAGATGAGGAAGAAGATCCACACGATGATGCGAATGTGAGTGATTGTGATGAAGCTCGCAATGATACCGAAGATGGTGTAGAAAACAATGCTACTAGAGATAGAGATGAGTTCGACGATGGGTATTGAGAGATGAGAGAGTTGGGCTACTATTATGCTAGTTTTATGTTGTGGACTACTTTTGTGCTATTAGACTACTATTATGCTACTTATGTTCATTGCTATAAGATGTATTCTTATTTGCTACTATTCTAATCTATTGTGCTACTAAGGCGTCGCCTGGCCTTACGCCTTACCGCTTAAAAGGTGTGAAGGTGGTGAGTCACCTCGCCTCGCCTTATCGCCTTAAAAAGTTTGGTGGTGGAATCCTTGAATGCCTTCTCCACCACAGAGGTAAGGATTCCTTCAGGTTTTTGAGCTGCTACCTAGTAGATGTTCATAGCCATCAGCCACAGAGTGGCTTTGATTCACCATCTCTTAAAGACCACACCAGTAAACTTGTCCAGCTTTAGTGCTTTGGCAAATCTAGCCATTGTAAAACCCAAATGTCTAGAATAAGGTTTTTCGATTGTTGGAAAAATTAACACTTGTAGATTTATTTTAATCTAGGAATATAACATGACAGAGATCATTGCAATATTGACTAGCGAACATTGCACGTAAAAAGGTTCTTGATCGTAGAGGAGGTCCTAAAGATGTCCTTTACCAATGAGCAGTTGTGCCAAACGCTTCGCAAAAACCTTATTTTTCCCCACTTGGTGCAAGCCACGAGGGAAGAATGGTTTCGGAAGATTGCTCTCTCATCCACCAATGCACACCAATGTGACGAGATGGAGTAACCTAGGAGCAGCCCAGAACAAAGAAGCGAGATCAATGTGTAGAGAAATAGAGAATGTTGTTGCGTTTCTGGCTGAGGCGTGAATCTCCTTATATTGCTCGCGGAGGTAATCGGAGAAGTTATAGCAACAATCACGATAACTCGTCAATTACACATTTCTAATTAAGCTATAAACACCTAACTGTCTGTTTCGTATTAACTCCCATAGTAACGTTTAACTATTTATTTACCCACCTCGGCAAAATAAAACTCTAAAATATCGATTACGCCTAGCCTGCGTCACAATGCGCGCGGCAAACTAGGGGCGGGCGGGTATGGCGTGGCGAGGCGGACGAACGCATGTGTGTAGTTCCTTCTTCTCATACTATAAGGAGGTGTCACACACAATAGATGTCCTTCTACTCTATTAATAATAGGAGACTAAACATCCTACATATACATTACAATCTAATGGATTTTTAAGATTTATCTAAAAATTATTTATATGAATAAGGCCTAATATACTAATAGTTTTAGTACCGTGTTACCGGATTGTTGTATCTAAAATCTCGTCTCACCGTTATAAGATCTCCTGTAACAAGCTTTAGTATAAACTATTGTCAATGCTTCAGCCCGCGCATGGAGGATAAAGTGAATGCTAGACCTAGCATTTCAGCAAACAAGAACAGGTAAAATTAACTTCATCTGCCTGCGTCAGACTATATTTGCAAATGCCCAACTATAAACAAACCTCTCGTCCTTTTAGCAATGGACCATAGAAAAAAATGCGAAAGTATATGAGGGATAACATAAGCTATAGATGTGCACGCCTACCGTACAAAAAGCTAATTAAGATAGATCTGGCATCTACAAGTATCCTAGTCTTAGCACACGGCAATCGAACTTTATTCCATTGTCATTTAAAAACAAGCCAGACATCAAGATCGATTTGGTGCAATAAAAGAGTTACTAGTATTTTTATTTCACCTAATTAAGCAAGGACCTTTTTAAAACATGGGAATCTAAAAATGCAAGAATAACAAAAAATATAGGATTGAGATGTCATGACTTGATAAAATTTATAGAAAACAAAAACGCATGAAAAACTCGCTCTTTAGATACTACATGAAAATTATGTGAGATATTGAAAAGAGAGAAGGTTTAGGCAAGACATAAGTAAATCATTTCATGATGTACAAGTTCATGTTATAATTCCTTCAAAAAATTTATGAACTAAGCCATTCATATGAATTTCATAAAATTTCTACGACCCCTTTCTATGATTCAAACTTCAAAGAGCCTCTGTAAAAAAAGTTTATACAAATTGAAATTCTACAAAATTACTTTAAAAATCTTACTACCTAAAGGGGCGGTAAAGGTAAGTTTTTGGTATGCATGGTGCATTCAAGATACAGAAGGAGAAGACAAATTTGCAGCATGTATGCAGCAAAATGCAGCTGAACCTGAACGGTTGGTGGGCACGCAACTAGAGTACTGCGAGTGCGAGGCTTATCTCTGCCGTTGTATGGCCCATCCTATCCGACCAGCTGAGCGTTTTGTCCACAGTTTGTGCGTGAGAATGGACCAGCAAGGATGAGCACGATGCCACATTAAGATTTTCTTTAATAGAAAAAAAAGGGATATTCCCCCCGGTTCCATTGCAAGATGAAACCAGAATGTTTGACAAAAGTAATCACGCGAGGGATAGGCGAGTTACTTCCCCAGTGAAAAGTAAAGCGAACATAAGGACATTCAACAACAAAAATTTGAACCTACTGAACTGAGCCCCTCAGCCTATACCTAACTGCATCTCCTGTCATCAGTAATCCCCAGCTTGCGCAACATACCAGTTGGTGTTCGACACGAGGCACACACGCCCGTCTTCATCAGACTTCAGGTTCGCCAGCCTATCCTCAACAATTCGCCCCTCTTTTTCTCCAGCAGCAGTAGACAGTTGTCCAGCAGTTGAGGGTCCGTATTCAAAAATTATAATATTTAAACTTTTTTTTATAAAGAAAGAAATTATATTACTTCCGGCCTCTGCATAACAATGCACACAGCCACCACAAACATCCACAAGTTTAAAATGTTTAAAGAAAAAAAGCGAACAAAAAGGTATAATCTAAACTGACACCGTCAAAAAACAAACAACGCACAACGCGATCGAGAACCCAGAAACTACGATGCATCTCCAACAGCAATCTTAGTCTGCTGCCTCCAAGCACTAGATGAAAACAAGTGTAGCACCACTCGTCGCAGCTGGTCGCTCCCCACTTGGAACACTAATCGTTGATCCTCCTGCTGCAAGGGCGCCCATGTGCGGAGAAGAGAAGCACAAAGGAACACCACTTGATTAGGATGATAAAAAAAACTTTTTGTCAAAAATTAAATCATTACGGTATAGCCAAATAGTCGTACACAAAGCAAGGACGCCAGAAAAAACTTGATCTCTACAGGGCGCTACAAAAGAATCACGCCAAGGTCCCATCATATCAGCAACAGAGCTAGGAGTAGCTACGTTAAAAGCTATACGAACCACTCTCCAACAAAACTTGGCTACCTTATACTGAAAGAAAATGTGACGAATGGTCTCATCATGCGAACAAAAACAACAAGAAGAACTCCCTGTCCAATTTCGTCTGAGCAGGTTATCTTTTGTCAGCACCATCCCCCTATCTAAATACCAAAGGAAAATTCTAGTCTTAAGAGGAACTTTCAGCTTCCAAAAATGCTTATGACGAAACTGCGTATTAGAAACCATCAAAAAATGATACAAGGACCTGACAGAGAACAACCCATTCGAATTGGGAACCCATCGAATTCTATCCTGGCTTGCATTAACCATAACCACTTCCAACTCGCGCATCAATTCCATCCACTCCGCTAATTTAGTCCCAACAATAGCTCTGCGAAAAGACAGATTTAAAGGGGTGGCCTGGAATACTGAAGCAACAGACACATTTTTATTTCGAGCCACATTAAAGAGCCTCGGATAGCGTTCACTCAAAGTAGAGGAACCAATCCATAGATGAGCCCAAAATCTAGTTTGAGTATTATTTCTAACATGGAAGCGACAAAGTGGAAAGAAAAAACCTTTCACCGCTATTAGACCAGCCCAAAAATGAGAGTCCCCTGGCTTGAACTCCACCTGGGCCAAAGTTTTTGTCCTAAGATATTTCTGACGGAGAAGCCGCTGCCATAAGCCATCTTCGTTTACTAGTTTGAAAAGCCATTTGCAAAGAAGGGCACGATTCTGTTGGTGTAAGTTAATAATACCTAGCCCTCCTTGGTCCTTAGGACGACAACAAATGCTCCATTTAGCTAACCTATATTTTTGTTTATGCTCATCGCTTTGCCAATAAAATCGAGATCTGTAGAAATCAAGCCACTTTCTAACACCAACAGGGATCTCAAAAGAGGAGAGTATAAACATCGGTAAACTAGAGAGCACTGAATTAATTAAAACCAGCCTACCCCCGGCAGATAAATTCTTCCCTTTCCAAGAACTTAAACGGGATTCAAAACGATCCTCGATGTGTTTCTAATCTGAATTACTAAGGCGCTTATAATGCATCGGAATGCCCAATTACCTGAAAGGAAAGGATCCCAACCCACAACCAAAGGGGTCGGTATATTGGCCTTCAAAATTTTTGGCCTCCCCGAAGCAAAAGATATTACTCTTATGAAAATTAATCTTTAGGCCGGACAACTGTTAAAAAATACAGAGGATAATCTTAAGGTTTGTAGCATATTCGAGATCGTGTTGGAAAAAGATGATCGTATCGTCTGCATATTGCAAAATAGACAACCCTCCGTCCACTAGGAGTGGCACGAGACCCTCGATGAGCCCTGCCTCATTTGCTCTTTTGAGTAAAATAGCCACCAAATTGAACATAATAGGAGACATAGCATCACCTTGCCGAAGGCCCTTCCTTGTTTGGAAGAAAGGACCAACAACGTCATTTACTTTGATATTAACACTACCTCCTTGGTAAATTTCATCACCCACTTGAGCCACGTAGCGGAGAAACCTTTTAAGCGTAAAGTTTTTAGCAAGAAAGACCATTTCACCTTATCATAAGCTTTTTCAAAATCCAATTTCAAAATGATCCCATCATCTTTTGTTTTATGGATCTCATGAAGTGTCTCATGTAAAATGACCACACCTTCAAGAATATTCCTACCAGCTAGAAAGGCCGTCTGGCTAGGTCGGATAACCTTATCGGCCACCGAAGCCAGTCTATTAGTTGCTACCTTAGTAAAAATCTTAAAACTCACATTAAGCAAGCAGATTGACCGATATTGTTGTATCTGTTTTGCGTCTTCTTTCTTTGGTAACAACGTAATAGTTTCAAAATTAAGAGAATGTAAGGACAAAAGCCCTACATGAAAAGAATTAAACATTGCAAGGAGATAGACGCGAAATACCACAGGTCGTAAATACTACAATTTTTTACAGTATTCACATACACCGAGGTGTTTTTGACACTTGAGTTACTAAGCAGAGTATTTTGTTTTCTAAACGTGAAGTTTTGAAGCCATGAAACTAGACTCTGCACGTGAAGGACCTAAGCGCATTAGCTAGCTTTGCATGTACGCTTGCGTATCGATACATATCAACTCTATTTCCAACCCTTCGTCAAAGAAAAAACTCTTATCTCCAACCTAAATTTTGCCCCATCATGGTTTAGAGATGCTACTTGCTTCTTCTATGGATCATTTGCTCATTGGTGGTGGCAAGTACGAGAAAGTACACTATGGATCAAAATAAACAGACTGGTTGATTACTTGCATAACATATATCAACTTAGTACTCACTAGTCTATCTGTACTTATATTGTCCTTTTTTGAGTTACCTGTCTGAGTGCACAAAAGGCTTAACTCCTACAGATCTAGATTTTTCTAGCAAAGTAATAAACGTAAATATAGATTTACGAAGTGACATATTCTCTGCAGGCCTAAGAAACAGGATAGCCTTGGGATTCAAGATCTAGAGCTAAAAAATAAATGTCTTGTTAGCAACTGGTTGTTTAAATTACTAAATGATGATGGGGGTCTGGCAAACCCTGTTTCAAAATAAATATCTCAAAGACAGAACATTGTTCTCCGCTCATTCATGACCTAGTGACTCCCACTTTTGAAGTGGGTTGATAAAGATAAATGAGCTCTTTCTACAACTTGGCACCTTTTCTGTTAGCTGTGGAACTGAAGTTCGATTATGGGAGGACAAATGGCTTGACGGTACATCCCTAAGTGTAAATTCCCTACGTTATATCACATTTTCAGAGCATGACACGCCACTGTTGTGGATGTGATGAATTCTATCCCTCTCAACATTTCCTTTCGGAGGACTATTTTCGGACCGAAATTAGTGGAATGAATGCATTGGTCGTGAAGGTTGCCTTTCTTAACCTTGAGCTAGAAAGAGACACGTTTCGGTGGGACCTCCATGCTAATAGCCAATCCTCGGTACGGTCAATGTATAACGCTCTAGCCGACTTCAACTTCCAGTTCCGGTCTAAACACCTTTGGAAACAAAAAATACCACTCAAGATTAAAATATTCTTTTGGTATCTTGTGCGGCGGGGGGTGGGTGATTTTGAAAAAAGATAACTTAACTAAATGGAATTGGCAGGGCAGCACATTCTGTGCCTTCTGCGGTCACGGGGAGACAATCCAACACCTTTTTGTTGATTGTCACTTCGCACGTTTCACATGGCAAGCGATATTCATAGCATTCGGTCTTTCACCGTCTCGTAGTGTCTCTCATATTTTTGGGAGTTAGTTGCGGGAGTGCATAGATCTCTTCATGCACTGCTTCGAGTGGGAGCCGTTGTTGTATGCTGGTCACTTTGGCTATGTACAAACGATATTGTGCTTGATAAAAGAAGCTAACCAATCCTCTATAAGCTCTATTCTTATATATCAACTAGTTGTGATCGTGGTCTATACTGTAACGATAATCTTCAGTGTAGGAGTAGATAGATATTGGTGCTAGGAGATTGGAGTAGGTTACCAAGGAATTTATGTCCCGATTGGATGGTGATTTAATAATAAGCCATGCAATCTTTGATTTTATCTTTATGTAGATTATCACATCCTACCTTGCATTTGACAAATACTCAGTAATTTTGTATAAGTGGCTGTGCATATCTTTAAATGCAGAGGACAGAAGAGTTCTCTTTTCTATTATTAGAAGAAAGATGCAGGGCCATATGAAACTTCACAATGGCACCCTCTTGGAAACGATTAGAATCTTCATTATCCAGCCTATGGCAACATGGTCCCTAAAGCAGTGATACGCTCATGCCGTCTAACTCGTCGCTGAACGAGACAGCATGAGCTGCTCGAGTTCGTCGATGCGGCGATGCATGTAAGGGGCAAAAGGAGCCCTAGATCCAAAATTAGGCAATCAACACAAGAAATCTGGACAATTCAACATGTTTTCAGCCCAAGCACGGCATCAACGATTACAGCAATGGCAGCAAGGCGAAACTGCTGGTACAGCGACGTGCCCTAGCGTTGCGGCACCAGCAGAAATTGATGCGAAGAAGAAATTTTTAGGAGAAAACACACAACATGTTGAGGAGCACGTGGCCATATATATCTCTGGTTTCCTCGTGTGGTTTCCTTTCGTTCTCCATGGCATGGAGGGAGAGGCACGAGACGGCTGGAGAAAGAAGGGAGCACATAGATGAGACGAAAGAAGAGAAATACAAGCAATAGAGCCGGTGTTTTCTCGGTTTAGAAAAAAGAGGTCCGGGTAGATTTTTAATACTCCAAAAATACCACAGTTTAGAAGGTTACGGTATTTTAAAACTATGTTTTTTTCAGTACTCTAAAACAACTTGAAAAATACTTTTCATCTGAGCCTGAGATTGTTATATTTTGCAGACAGGACGCCATCTCCTAATAAGAGTAATCGTACGATCCCACACAGCATTCATATTTGTCCATTCATGCCCTTGAAAACAGATACCATTTCGTATTTTCCATAAGGACCACACGGCAGCAGTGCAAAACAAATTCATAACAGAGTTCTTGTTAAGACAAAGCCACCAACGGCATAAAGAACTCAAATCGGAAGTCATACGACCATACAAAATGTGAGATATCATGCACCAGAATTGTCGTGCAACCACACAATCGAAGAACAAGTGATGGATAGATTTAGATTCACAGCAAAAAGACATGTCTTATCGTCTAAAGTGCGTCTCTTGGCTAGGTTACCCCGAGTAAGTATCTTATTCTGCACAACCAGCCAAAGGAAAATATGTATTCGCGAGAGAACAGGGATCTGCCGCGGAGCAGTTAGGGAAGGAGACTTGATGCCACCGTTGTTGTTTTGCGAGGAAGATGCCACCGTTGTTAACAATGTGATAGAAAGATTTAACAGAGTAAATCCCAGAAGCATGGTGCAATTTCAAACTGGGGTATCATTTTCATCAGATACAGTAAAACCAGTAACAATTTTTAACATTCAGACCACCTATTCATCAAAGCAGTATTAAAACATCTCCTAAAGATAAGTTTGAGGTCAGAACCGTCCCAGACTTTAGCCAAAGTGGCCGACTGTTCATTACAGATTGTATATAGATCCCAGAAATAAGTAGCAAGGGAGCAATTCCCCAACCAAGTACTCCATGTCGTTTTTTTCGAAACAAAACGCTGTACGTCCAAATCCTGGTCTAAACTCTATTCATTCTAGTTCTCTTGCATCTTTTTCCAAGTTTTTTTTTGGTGGAAACTCATCTTTTTCAAAGTGAACTGAAAGGAACAATGCCTGTGGCACGCTCTCAAAATAATAAACTCCACTTACCATCCAAATCCATCTGTGGTATCCTTCTTTGAGATTATGATACGACCAAACTATATCATTGGCATTAGAATTGCTGTTTCACCTAACCCCAAGACCCAGTTCGTCTTTGATTCTTGTCCTCACGTGTCAAGGCATCAAGGCTCCAACATATCAAGCCGGCCTCAAGATCGCAAGGATAGGACCCAGCAGCTAGAAACCACACTCAGCGTACAGTGCTGATTTGCTTGAAACACCGTTTTGGTACTACATCTGTTCTGTTGATGCGGTACTTTTTATCTGCTCTGTTCATATACCGGCGGTTGGTAATCAAGAACCAAAAGTAGGCAGCTGCTAAGGTGCGTTTGGTTTATGGGATAAAGGTGGATGAGATATTTTTGTGGATATCCCTCTGTTTGGTTGGAGAGATGGGGTAGATAGAGATATCCACTCTAGAGGAATATTCTTTCAATATGCTGGATGGAGAGATCCGGCCAAAATGGCCAGAATGGCCGGATGAGGCTGCCGTCCTTCTCTAATTATGATCATTAGAAAATAATTAGTGATAATTAATAATTGTTATTGATAATTAGCATATTTTATTATTGATTAGTATTTGTAACGGTAAGATTAGTGTTTAGTGTGTCGATTAATATATGATTAGTGAGTTGATTAGTATATAATCAATAATAATTAATATATGTTATTATTAATTAGTAAGTTTATGGATAGTTTAGTATTTGTAGGTATTTAGTATGTTCTTTAGTGTATAATTAATCATTATTAATAGAAACTAAGTAATATAATTAAATTAAATTGGCTTATCCTATCCAACTTTCATCCCTCAAACCAAACAAAAGATTAGTTTATCCCATCTATCCAACCAAACAAAAAATAACTCGTCCCATTCATAAAAAATTAGATGACCCTAACCCATCACTTCTTGCCCTCCAACTAAATGCACCCACTAGAGCCACGTGACGAGCAGGGAAAAGGTGTAGGCCAAATCTTAGCCATTCGTCTTTTTATCCGGGAGAGATAACTAGATAAGGTGCGATTAGTGTCGACCAGCTTAGCTGATCGTTGGGCCGATTGATTCTATCCAAGGTTGGCTCTGCCTGATGAACGGAAGTGTCAGCTTTGCACTAGCCTGCACACCTCTGCCTGATGCTCATGCACAATTGTTCCAAGAGACTCGAGATACGGTTACTTTTGTGTAGGATTGACTCAACCTGCCCACCAGAAATGTAGCGGCAACAAAAGACGGCAAGGAAAAATTTGGATGCAGATCGCAACCAAAGACGGCCGAGACTCGTCGGTCGGTGGGGCGAATCCTGCGTAGAAATCAAACCGTGACCAAATAAGACCGGCACAGGAGGTGCGGAGAGAAAAGACGGAAAAAATCAGCCTTGGCGAAGTGCACAGTATCAAACGATGCTATAACAACTAAAGCCGCGCACCGAGTCAAGTCCACATGCCAGATGCGTGAGTGCATGGATACGATCCGACGTCGCCGTCGCCAGATGCTTCCGAGGTTCTGCATACGCCCGCTCCACTCATCTATCACCGTCCAGTTACTTCCCCGGCCCGTCCCGCCTCGAAGTTTCCATACGATGCACTCGCCGATGCGCCACCTCCCATGGGCAGCAGCAGCAGCAGCAGCGACCGTCGCACGCGCACCGCACGCGGCACCGGCCGCGATTGATTCGATGGCGCGCACCACACTAAGCTAACTTTATTCGATGGCGCGCACGTACGCCCGGCCGGCCAAACGTGGAGAAAAGGAATGGCAGGTGAGCGAGGCCCCAGCCTGTCATCCGACGAAGCTCGCTCCCCGTGCGTCCGTTACGTGTGCTGCGTCGGTGACTCCCTCGCCTGAAAACGATCCCGTGCGTGCGCCGCGCCGCGGGACGCGCACGGTCCGCGTCATGGATGTGGCTGCCCGCGTACAGGGTCGGGTAGGAGATGCTGCCGAGCCGAGAGACCTTGACGACGACCCACTGCAGTGGGCGGGTGGCATGGCCTTTCGGCGCGCGCTCGGCTGCTACGTGCGTGAACCGCGCGCGTATATTTCTCCGCGCCGACGCTGATGCTGCGGCATACCGATGCCATGGGCGCAATATATCGTCGTGTGCGTCTGTCTCGATCGGTCCCGTGCGTCGGTAAGTGCTCCCTTGTGACGGAATATTTACAGCACGACTCACTCGCACAGTTGTATATGTTGACGGAATATTTACAGCACGACTCACTCGCACAGTTGTATATGTTGACTGCTAGAGACAATCATTGACGGTGGTGTCGCCATTCAAAGGAATAATAATCTATGCTAAGCCATGTGAGGCGGGGATTGTTTCGTTAATTTCTCTGTTGGTCATTCTTGAGCGATTCGTGGCGGATCAGGTGCTGGCCGGTCGAATGGTTATGGGAGCATATATAACCCAATTCTGAATGTGAACGCGAGCTGATTGATTCTCGATCTGCCTCCGATCAGCACGTGATTACCGATCTTCTTGTTCTTTTAGTTGTTGGAGGGAATCGGAACAGGCGGTGATATTGACAAGTTTTGGTGTGTATCTGAGTGAGCTTTCGACGGAATAAATCAGCGGATGCCGAAAGAATCATATAAGAGGAATAAACATCATGTGTATTATGCTTACTTCTCCGTGATTCCGAAATGAGTGATCACACTAAAGATCCTAATCCTGGCCTCCTGGGCTGATGAAGTTTCAACATAAAGGAGAGGGCCGGATGACCGTTATCCTGTAGGCTTCTATACACTGATCCAGTCGGCCCATTTAACTGTGTCACTTTGACAACCCAAAGGAAATGCCGTTCCAAACTAACTTTTTGGACGTGTTCTTTTCTTATAAAAATGTTTTTGGACGTGTTCAGAACGATCATGTTTGATCGACGAACTTTCGAGCAACAGTATGCAGCAGAGGCCACGACATACATTATTCGCACCGTAAAGTGCTCAACGGCCTGCTGTTTCTTGCACTCTTTGACGGTTGGCCTTGCTCTCTCATAACGAAATATATCAATCTTCCGTAAAGGTCTTAAGTAAAACAAAAACAAGAAGGCTTTAGGCGGGCGTTTGATCCGGAACAGGAGACCACCGTGGGATCACGACCGATCTTTTCCAACGGCACCGATGTTAGTTCCGTCCACGTCTCGCATCCTCCCTCGCACCCCGCAAGCACCGAGCTTGTGCCCCGCTCTCACGGTCTCACCCGCTTGCACCATAGCCCCTGTGCACCCTATGCACCCGCACCCTACACCACTAGCGCCCTCCCAGCCCCTGGCGCCATCTGCTCTCTCTGACCTAGCACTCCGGTCCCCACAGGGCAGTTCTTTTTCTCTTTCCCACTGCATTCTGCCGAATCGAACAAATCCGAGATACACAAAGTCAAAATTTCGCAACGTATTTCGCAACGTTGCACATACAGGACTGCAACATGAACAAATAATCTTTTTAAGAGAACCGTGGCACTTTATTCAAGTCAAAGCATCACTACAAAAATATATCCCGGAATATATTCTGGATACACTTTGGACACACGACGAGAAGTCAAGATCACAGTGTTCACTCGACCTAGCTAAAGTATGTGCTGTCTTATTCACATATCGCTTCACATGACGGAACAAGCAAGAACAAAAACTGGTCTCCATGGACTCAATGTCACCTATTACTGTGCCCACTAGAGATCTGTCCCATGAGCAGGAATGGATGCGCTGGATCAGTGAAAGGCAGTCAGACTCCCAAACGATGTGCTAAAAACCTTCCTCACGACGCACTCTACAATATCTTAAAATAATATGTGCAGCATCAAACTTGTTATTGCAAGGGAACGTTATGATGCAGCACTAAAAAATACACACTGCAACGTCGTAAAAAAGACCCAAAAAAATTCCCCCAATTTTCTACCCTTCCTTCTTCACATGTGAACAATCCACAAAAATCCATCCTCTCACCGGAGCCCTCTGGCTCCTCCTCTCATCACCGATGGGGCCTCTGCCGAGTCCGGAGCCCTCTCGCTCCTCCTCTCATCACCGATGGGGCCTCCACCGAGTGAACTTTTTGGGGTTTTATTTTGTCTGTTGGAGGGAGGGGGGTTGTATGTTCAAGAGTTTTTTTTGGTGAGGGGGGGGGGAGTGTATCCCGTACTCCCATCCTTGTGATACTTCTGGTGCACCCAAGTATTTTTTTTCTCCTACTAAAAGTCGCTAAAAATATTTTTAAAACTTACGCTATCGACACAATATGTATCTACTATCTTAAAAAAAAATTAAATCCAAATTCCACCTATAAATCGAGAAATAAAAAAAGATAAATTCAACTGTAAATAGTAGCTAATTTAAATTGGATTATAAATTCGGCCCATTACGAGTATAATCACTAACTCTTTTTTATTTCTCGATCTGTGTTTGCATTTGAAATTTTATGATATGATAGCATATATCTATTACTATCTTATAAATGCCAGCTGGTGGTAATGTTACGTTGTCCGTTTTTTAAACTAATTCGCACAAATTTCTCTTCTCTAATTAACTCCAAATCCAACTCAATTTTTTTAAAAATACCCACCCCAACCCGTGCTCTCTCTCTTTCTCCTTTCCTCTCCTCTCATCTCACCCTCCCTCCAAGCCGCCGCCGCCCCTTGCCGCGCCGCCACCGCCAGTTGTCGCCGCCTTGGCTGAGCCGCATACCCTTCTAGCCGGGTTGCCCTAGCCGCTAGCCAGGGGGAGGAAGAGGAGCTCGGTTGGGGGAAGGAGAAGAGAAGTGAAGGGAAGGAAGGAAAGGAGGAGAAGAGGAAGGATAAGGAGGAAGAAGAAGAAGAAGAAGAAGAAGAAGAAGAAGAAGCCATCAGCGCCACTTGTCACGTCGATCGTCGTCGTCTCGGCCAAGCTGTCTCCCCTCCTAGCTGGGCTGCCCTAGCCGCCAGCCAAGGGGAGGAGGAGGAGCTCGGTTGGGGGAAGGAGAAGAGAAGGGAAGTAAAGGAGGAGAAGGAGGAGGAGGAGAAGAGGAAGAAGAAGAAGAAGAATTTCAAGATTTTGGTTTTTAGTCAAATTCGACGAACTCATGTCAACTCTGAGGTTCTTGATGCAAAGGTAGTCTCTAATTAGTCCTTATTTGAGAATTGATGGATGGAATTTGAAGAACTCATGCTCGGTATTTAAAAGGGGCGGTGGCGGCTTGGAGGGAGGGTGAGATGAGAGGAGAGAGAGTGCATGGGTTTGGGTGAATTTTATTGTTTTCTTTTTCTGAAATTGAGTCCGATTAAGAGATAAGTGACATCCGACCGCCTATATTGATCGGACTCTCCAAAATTCGTTCGGACTCCGATTTAAACCCGATCAATTCAATGAGACGAATACAGCCACGTTCTCGAATCTTCCATTCAACGCATGATTTAAAAAGTCAAAGTTATCCCTTCATCCTGGGTTTTCGGTTAACCTTGTTTTTTAATAACTCTGATATTTCTTTAATTAATTCCAGAGTGTTACAACTGGAGGCGATGTGAAACGTGTTGGAGATCCACCGAAGTTGGAGAAGGCATGCACATAATGATGGAGCAAAGTAGATTCGATCAAAATGATGACAAAGTGAAGAAACAACAAAGTTAGGGGCAAAGTTGAGGAGATAACAAAGAGAGAGTAAAGGAGAAACATAGTGATCACCAGAGATGAAGAAAGTGAAAGAAAGATATTTGTGGTTATTGTGAAAACTAAACAACACCACTTTTAACACGTCTATTTATAAAATAAAGCGATTTTTTTATCAATGTATTTAGATTTTTTTTCCGTTACAAAATACAGGTAGCTTTATAGTATTATATCAATGTCACGGTCTATGTTTAAGAAATTAGAATTTGAAATCACCGGAAGTATCCTATGCCCGAGAGTACTAGAGAACTCGTGGAAGAAAGATGCGGGAAGAGAGAGAGACGGAACAGATGCAGAGACATGAAGCCGGGAGAGCAAGAAGGACAAGATACGGTGAGGTGGATTTGTGTGGTCAGGCTGGTTCTTGGTGGGGCTCACGCACTCTCCTCGATTTGGCAGACGGAAACGTTCCGTCAAACTTTAAGAACAAAAACGTAGGAAGAAAGCCAAATTTGGCTCCCGGCCGAGTGCCAATGCCAGATCTAGCCCCCGGCCGGGGGCAACGCCGGATTTGTCCCCGCGAAGCTCCGGGCGACCGACGCGTGGCAAAATCGCCGGTGAGGAGCGCGACGGCACAAAATCGCGCCGCCCGCCTGCGAAGCTTTTTTGTCTGGACCGGAAACGCGACGCCGACGTTGCCGCGGCTGAAAGGACCGAAGGTGCCGACTAGAGGGGGGTGAATAGGAGGCTAATAAAAATTATTTCTCTTAACTTGATTGATTAAGTTATGCCTTAGACAGAAGCTAGGATCAGCTAGCTGTGTGACAGGTGAGTGACACAGGTATGATATAAGGTGTTAAATAGCATGCAGCTGTCACACAGGTGCCTAACACAGGTGGTCTAAGACTTAGCAAATAAGGAGCAATCTATCTGCCTGTGTAACAGGTACCTGACTCAGATGAGAGATAAGATATATATAGCAACTGAGACACAGCTAGAGTAACACAGGTGTAAAGGTGATCTTTAACAGATGAACAGATTAAGACTAAGATCACACAAGCAAGCAATTAACAGGTAAACAGAAGCAATGTAAGTAAGCACTCAGAGAGACAGGGTGTTTTTCACCGAAGTTCTCAACTCTTTGCAGAGTGGTACGTCTCCGTTGGAGAAGCTACTCTGAAAAGATTGCCAGCACTGAATCATGTCTGTTCTCCGAGTACCTGATGTTCAGGCCTCTTCCTTAGCTTGTGGAAGTCCTTTTGCTTACAGTAGGTAGACTTTAATCACCTTCACAAACTTACTGGTCCAGCCCATACAAGCTTGGGTGATACCAGCAACTCCTACACCCGTCTAGGAGCAGACACTCCAAGAGTAACAGATGAACCAGCAGCAATCTCTTGGAGGAACCTTTGCTCTTTGCTCAAAGCTCACACACTCACCCGAACTATCACTTAGGCTTTTGGCTTTTGTTCGGTGGTTGGAGGCTTTGCAATGGTCGTATGTGATTCACAGGTTTTTGCAAGGTTGAGGACGAAGTCCTCCTCTGATCCCCTATATATATAGGGTTCACAGGCACCCGACCGTTATATTGTTGTCATGTAGGATTAGTGAGCCACCGGTGTCAGCCACCGGTGACACAGCCAACCACTCCGCCCAACTATAACGGCTCGGGCAAACCGACACCTGTGTCACCGATGGCACACACAGGTGAACCCTTAACTGACGCAACCTAGCTACTCAGCCCGGTCTCGGCACATGACATGCCCTCAGCATACAACACTCTCTGAAACCTATAAGGAGAGAACCTCCGATAGCTCTCTGAATCACTAGACCAGCTATCGCAGTGCAGTTTCCTTAGCATTTACAAGCTCTCCCCTGGTCCAAAGAAGTACCTGAGTCTTAGAGCACTAGACCACCTGTGACACACTGTGTCACACCAGTGACTCTAGCCCCTGGGGTTTTCTACCGCTTACACACTGACCCTCTGAGCATTGAGCAAAAGTTCCTTAGACAACTGATACTGATTGCATCCTTCTTGATAGTACGGGTTTTTCCTATGGACTCAAAGAAACTAGCAAATCTAAGCTTTACCTGCCCACCAACTGTAGTCACGGTCCTTGACGCATCAAGCCACCATCACCTTGCTTGCAACTCCTTGCACAGCACCGGCTTCTTCACAGCTGTAGCACAGCTGCCTAGCACCGCCATTCCTTAGTCCTGGAACTCACCCCTTCTACCTTTTTGATGGTCATCATTCCCTCGATGACCCTTCTTCCTGGAACCTGTAAACCTGCTTACACTTCATGTAATCGTTAGATTCCAGTTTGAGTTGCCATTAACCATCAAAACCAACTTGGGGCCTAGATGCTCTTTCAATCTCCCCCTTTTTGGTGGTTAGTGGCAACCCATTCAACAAATTCGCATAACAAATTTGAATAGAAGATATATGTGCAGGTTGTAGAGAATACACTCCCCCTGAAGCTGTGCACAAAAGATTTGCTTTTAACTTGCCAATGCACATATTATGATTCTGGATATGGGCAGCATTTTCTTACAACTTACACTTTTATCAGTTCAGAATAATAAGTGTATCAGAGAATACTGAGCTGAACTGAAATATTTTTTTCCTAATGCATTTGCAATGACCAGAGCATATGATTAATCATGAGTATATAAATCAGAGCAAACAGACTAATCAGAGCAATAACAATCTAAACATAAGCATTAGAGCACTGGACATATGCATCAGAGCAACACAACTTAATTTTAATCAAGGCAGAAGAATCAGAAATAAAACAAGCCTTTGATTACACCAGAAAATAATTTTGCTTTCTCCCCCTTTCTCTATTCTCTCCCTCTTACAACTCTCTCCCCCTTTGACTCTCCTATGTAGGAATCTCTCCCCCTGTGACACTAAAACACCAAGAAGGGGTGAGGAAGAGATACATTCAGAACTTTGTCTTCAACAGCAGAAGAACTTCAGACATCTGAGCCTGCAATTGATCGACTTTGGAGTGCAGACTGGTGACTTCTGATCTGAGCTAAAGGTTCTCTCGGCGCAAAGCTGCAAACTGGATTGGCATTACTTTGTTCTGATAAGCTCTGGCTGCTGCTTGAGACAACAGAGAGGAGGACAGAGTGCCATCTTCAGCTACATGTGTCACAGATACTAATTCAGCTGGGCTAGCTGTGAGAGGATCAGCGGTGACACCGGTGGAGACTTGGACTGGAGGCACAGGCACGGAGGGAGCAGGCGCTTGAGGAGCTGTAGGAGCAGCTATGTCACCAGAAGCTGACACAGCTGGATCAGGGGAATCACCAAACAAAGTTGGCACAGCCACCTCATCAGGATGGTCATCAGCCTGAGGCCTGAGCTGAGTCTTGATGGTCTTCACTGTCATGTCGAAGTTTGAATCCAGAAGACCTGTTCTCTGAAGGATCATGTACATGATGTACGATCTATACCTCAGTTTAGCTTTCTTATCCTTCTATACAGCATCTATCTCATGAAATATATATCTGGCCACAACAAAATGAATGTTCTTTGCTATGTGCACCAGCACCTGCCATACTGAGTTGTATACTGCATCTGTATTGCCGCCTTTTGGCTGAAGGGTGACATTAAGGATCTTGATTAGATGCTTTGCTGTGATTGTTATGCCCTTGAAGTACACATGATCTGAAGGGGCATTGGCAGAGAATGTAAAGTTCCTTGGATAGAATTTTCTTCTGTCAGCATTAGAGACAGGCTCTAGCTTGAACAAATTGGGCATACCAGGCTCTATGGGTGCACGAAACAAGCTGTTGAATTCTGGAGCTGTGATTGAGAGCAGCTGGCCTCTTGTCTTCCATAGCATGACATCTTGATTTTCTTGCTCGACCCAGACTGTGGCATAGAATTCCTTGATTATTTCTGGGTCATATTCTTGTTGGAGATTGCATATGAACTCCAGACCTGAGGCTTGGATCAAAGATTGAAGGCTCCTCAGTCTGGGATCAGTTAGAGCAGACCAGTCTATGGCCTTGCAATCTACAAATCCCTTAGAAGCAAGAATTTCATGGTAGACACCCCGTTGAAGATCAGTGTGAAACCTGGGGTCTGTGCAAGAACCTTCTTGAAATTCCTTGTCTTCACTGAAGTATGGGCAGATTGACCTCATTCTGATGAAAGCACTTGGGCTCATGGAGGCAACCTTGCTTCTTGACTTCTTGAGATCTCCTTTGGGAAGCTTCTTGGCAGTAGCACTTGAGATAAATTGCATTTGGTTTGCCTCAGTCCTCAGAGCATGAGAAAAGATGTAATGATACTTGTCTTCCAGATCTTCTTCTCCAACTGAGGGACTGGGGGAGCTGTCCTCATGTTCTACCTCTTCTTCCTCTTCTTCTTCAGCTGATTTGGCATTTGGAGATGAGCTCTCTACTTGATAATCTTCATCTGAATCAGCTCTGGCTGCTCTTGGCCGTGGAGGAGTAACAGACACACCTCTGCCATCATCTGATGAGCTCTCAGAGCTTTCTTCGTGCTCAGCTGACTTGCTTGCCTGTGCCACAGGTGATGACACAGGTGCTTGAACTACAGGGGCTGGGTCAGCTGGCGGTAGCACAGGTGATTGAGACTGATGAGGTTCTCGGACCTGAGCTTCTTCTCCTGCCTGAGACATAGCTGGTTGAGACAGCTGTGGACTTGATGGTTTTGCGACTACTGGAGACTCCACTGAAGCTGTTCTTGGGGATGAAAGCACTTGGGCCTTCGTTGCAACTTGTTCTTCAGCTTCAGACACCAGAAACTGAGATGGAGACATTTGCTTCTAGACATCCAGGGAGGAAATAGATTCAATACTTGTAGAACTTTGAGATTTTCTGCCTTTCCTCTGGTACGTTTGCAGACATGACCTGGCTGGGCTAGCCACCGGTGGTGGCATCTCCTTCTTTAAATCTTGAAGAGCTTGCTTCTGGTGATCATACTGATCTTTAAGAGATGACTTGGAGCTCTGGGTTGTTTCTGAGATTATCTCGACCTCTGGTTCTTGTTCAGGCTGCTTCTTTGCAGGAGGCTCCTCAGTGATTTCCACTATATCAGACCTTTTTCTCTTTGGGGCAGATGGAGCTGAAGTTATTTCTAGGGGGACAGCAGCTCGAGGGATAGGAATGGCACCAGAGAGCATCCCCTGTTTGGTCTTGAGCTTAGCACGCAAAGCTTGTTTCTCAGCACCTGGTGGCATCATTCTGATCTTAGCAAACAGCTCATGTATCTCCTGAGCAAGAATTCTTTCAACATCAGCCCTACTGAGTCCTGGTTTCTGAATACTTTGTGCTAGACCTGAAGAAGTAGGCTTTCTGAAATCGGAAGATAATTGACCTCTCTTGAGTCTGATCTTAGCCAATAGATGTTGTTTATCAAGACCACTGGGCAAAGAATTTGCTTTCTTCTACAGCTCTTCTATCTGATAAATTAGATGCCTATCTCTAGCATCAGTGCGAGATAAGCTCCTTTGATCCTTAGATCCTTCTAACAAGCATTTTGTTGAGAGATTATCCTGTTTTTCAATGATTTGCTTTCTGATCTCTACTGCAGCAGAATGAGAAGAGATTGACTGTAATTGCTTGTGCAAGTCTGCAATTTCCCTTAAGATTGCTTTATCTTGTTCTGTAGGGACAGGAATACCCACTGAAACAGGCCTTGCAGCCTCTGAAAGCTCGAAGCTTTTGGCATGTAGATAGTGGACAGCTTCTTCTTGGTCTCTTCATCTGTTGCTGCATTCATCTGAGCTGCCAGCTTATCCAATTCATCAAGAATCATTTGATCATGCTCAAGATCTTCTTGAGACACTTTAGGCTCTGGGATTAGTTCCCTGATTATGAGTGTGCCTCTTGGCAACACTACATCTTCTATGGATGGCTTTGAGGTTTTCTTTGCTATCTTCTTTCCTTTCTTAGCAGCCTCTTTTCCCAAAGATGTATGCTCAACTGTAGCTGAGGATCTTGTCCTTTTGGGTGGAGCACGCTGAGATCCAGTCTTAGAAGCAGCTGCTTTCTTCCCAGCAGCTACTCTCTGCCTGTAAGCCTTTTGGCTTGCCTTCCTTCTCTCTGCAGCCTTCTCTTTCTGTCTCAGCCTCTCTTTCCTGATCTGAATCTGAAATGACTATTTCCTTAGAAGATTTCTCTGGATCAGACCACTTCATACCACTATCAGCTCTTTCAGAATCTGAAGACATCTGGAGAAACAAGATAGATAAGAGAGAAGTTGGTGAGAGGAGTTCCTAAGATGCAGACAAGGTAGCTGTGTGAGACACCTGTGAGAGGAAGACTAACACCGGTGAGTGTTTCTGAATTACCGAGATCTCTGTCTGCTTGAATAGACGCACCTGTGTGACAGGTGAGATCCTAGCGGTGACACAGCTACGTGCAGAGGCAGACGACAGATTTATGGAAACTAGGGTTTGGCAGAAATTTGACGATCAAAATTTGCCTAGATAGATTCTGGTGGATGATCACGAGCCTAAGCGACCCTAAACCGAAACAATGCACCATAGAAATTAGCTATTAAGCAGATGCACTAAGATGTTCACGGCTGGGCGCATAAAAGGGTTTTCGCAGATGCTTACTTTGATCGAGAAGACGAGAATGCCCGGATGAATTGATGCTGGAGCTCCTCGGGAAGTCTTCTTCGATGAGTTGAAGGACTTTCGGGGGGCGGAAATGAAGATTTCTATGGGAGCTGGAAATTTTGGCGCGGGGCGGAAGCTGGGGTTTCTGCGCTGAACGTGAGTTCTGCGAAGACACAGGGGCGCCTTATGTATGCCGAAGGGGTATGACTTGGCTGTGTCGCAGCTGACAAGATGACCTGTGACACAGGTATGTGGAACGAAAAACCCTACGACCTAAAGAGTCCAAAAACATTCACCTGAGACACAGGTAGATGACCCAGGTGACAAGTATTCCATCTAGAACTCCAGAATAGAAAGAGTTGGATAAGATAGAAAGCATTGAACCACTACCAGAATGTCCTTAGATAATCTTCCCAATGTCAGTTTGCCAGAAATCAATCAGACATAACTAAAACTGACATGAGTTGATTTTGAAAAAATAGATACACATATAAGTGTACATTCAGCAGGAAAGAATACTCAATTCTCAGCATATAACACATGCACCTGTGACATAGGTGCTTAACACAGATGAGCATGTAAGACATATGAAATGGCAAAAACATATGAGCTAGACACCAAGCCAATCCTTCTATTGAAGATTAGAGACATCAATGATATTCAGTTCACTCCTCAGGGCACAGAACCTAGTCTCATCTAAGGGCTTGGTGAATATATCAGCTAATTATTTTTCAGTCCTTACATGGCACAGCTGTATGTCTCCCTTCTCAACATGGTTTCTCAGGAAGTGGTGCATCACTTCAATGTGTTTGGATCTTTGGTGGTGTACTGGATTGTTGGCTAACTTAATTGCACTTTCATTATCACAGAAGAGGGGTACTTGATTAAAAGATACGTTGAAATCTTTTAAGGTCTGCCTCATCCATAATAACTGAGCACAATAACTACCAACAGCTATATACTCAGCTTCTGCAGTGGAAAGGGCTACTGAGTTTTGTTTTTTGGATGACCAGGACACTAAGGAATGCCCTAGAAATTGACAAGTACCAGAGATGCTTTTTTGGTCAACCTTACACCCTGCATAGTCACTATCAGAATAGCTGACTAGCTCAAAATTTGCACCTTTAGGATACCAAAGACCAAAGCCTGAGGTTTAAATCAAATATCTCAGAATTCTTCTTACTGCCACTCTGTGACAATCCTTAGGATTAGCTTGAAATCTAGCACACATGCATACACTCAACATGATATCTGGCCTAGATGCACACAAGTACAGTAGAGATCCTATTATTGATCTAAATTCTTTCTGATCAGCAGACTTACCTTCGACGTTTAAGTCCAGATGACCATTTGTTTGCATGGGTGTATGAATAGGCTTTGCATCCTTCATGCCAAACTTGGTAATGATGTCCTTGGTGAATTTTTCTTGAGAAACGAATGTACCTTCCTTGAGTTGTTTGATCTGAAGTCCTAGGAAGTACTTGAGTTCACCATCCAAAGACATCTCAAACCTTTTGGTCATCATCTGGCTAAACTCATCACTCATGGAACGGTTAGTACTGTCAAATATTATGTCATCGACATATATTTGACACACAAATAAATATTTTCCATTTTTCTTAGTGAATAGAGTTGTGTCTACTAAACCCATTTTAAATCCATTCTTGATCAGAAATTCTTTCAATGTGTCATACCATGCTCTAGGTGCTTGCTTTAAGCCATAGAGTGCTTTGTGTAGTTTATAGACATGGTGTGGTTTCTTATCATCTTCAAAACCAGGTGGCTGTTCAACATAAACAAGTTCAGAGAGTTTACCATTCAGGAAGGCAGACTTCACATCCATCTGATAAAGCTTGATGTTATGATGTACAGCATAAGCAAGGAGGATCCTGATGGCTTCAAGTCTTGCTACTGGAGCAAAGGTTTCTCCAAAGTCCAGACCTTCCACTTGTGTAAACCCTTGAGCCACAAGTCTAGCTTTGTTTCTTACCACCTGTCCATTTATATCTTGTTTGTTCCTGAAGACCCATTTTGTTCCAATCACATTGTGATCATTGGGCCTTTCCACCAGGGACTAAACTTGGTTTCTTTCGAACTGATTGAGCTCTTCATGTATTGCATTTATCTAATCAGCATCCATGAGAGCTTCCTTGATGTTCCTGGGTTCAACACTGGAAACAAAAGAGTAATGTTCACAGAAATTTACAATTTGAGAACGAGTAGTCACTCCCGCTATTAATGGCACCGATGATATTGTCTACAGGGTGATCCTTCTGCAGCCTGCTGATCACAAGGGGTTCGGGGTCAACCACCGGTGTCACAGCTGATGGTGAAGCCTGTGACACAGCTGGTTCTTCCTGCGACACAGCTGGCTGAGACAGGTGTTCTGTATCCAAGAGATCATTGACTGGGTTGTACTCGAGCTCGATATCTCCATCTCCAGTGTCTTCATTCAGTGATGGAGAAGGTAGTTCTTGATCACTTGGTGAGACAGGTTCTTCCTTGACAGTAGGTCTGATCTCACCAGTTGACTTCTTTTGAATGTCCTTGTTCCCTACATCATTAGCAACATGCTCTCCTTGGGAGCCATAAGACTCGTCGAAGTCCACATCTATGGATTCTTCAACAACCTTTGAGGAGGTGTTAAAAACTCTATAGGCATGGGAGTTAGTAGCATAACCAAGGAATATACCAACATCAGATTTAGCTTCAAACTTAGTGAGGCGTTTGCCCTTCCTAAGAATGTAGCACTTACAACCGAATACTCTGAAGTATGAGACATTTGGCTTTGTGTTGGCGAGTAGCTCGTATGGAGTCTTCTTGAGTAGTGGATGTAGATATATCTTGTTGATGGAGTGGCAGGCAGTGTTGACAGCTTCAGCCCAAAATCTTGGTGAAGTCTTGTACTCATCCAGTAGTGTCCTTGCCATCTCTATCAGGGCTTCTGTTCTTCCTTTCCACTACTCCATTTTGCTGTGGAGCATATGGACTTGATAGCTCATGCTTAATCCCATGCTTGTCCAGAAATGCTTCCACCTTTGAGTTTTTGAACTCAGTCTCATTGTCACTCCTGACTTTGACAAGGTTTACCTTCCACTCATTTTGTACTCTAACAATGAGGTGCTTGAATTTCTTGTAAACATGTGTCTTCTCCTTCGAAAAGAACACCCAAGTATAGCGAGAAAAATCATCTACAATGACAAATCCATACTTGTTACCTCCTAAGCTTTCATATGTAGTTGGACCGAAGAGGTCAATGTGTATGAGCTCAAAAGGTGCGGTGGTGGTCATGACATTCTTGGGACGATGGGCAGCTCCAACTTGTTTGCCGGCTTGACATGAGCTGCAGGGCTTGTCCTTCTCAAACTTCACATTTTCAAGGCCAATGACATAGTCATGTTTGCTCAGTTTGTTGAGAAGCTTCATCCCTGCATGACCAAGCCGCCTGTGCCACAGCCAGCCAACACTGGTCTTGGCCATTAGGCACCATGGAGCTGCTGCAGGCTGTTCTTTGAAGTTCACTGTGTATAGCTTTCCAGACCTGCATCCTCTGAACACTTGAGAGTCATCAGATAGTTTGGAAAGCTATAACCTCATCAGGATAGAACGTGACTTTCATACCTGTGTCACACAGCTGTGACACAGACATGAGGCTATAGCCTATCTGATCTACAAGCATTACATTAGATAAAGAGTGATGTTCAGATATGGCGACTTTACCAACGCCATTTACCTTTTCTTTGGAGTTATCTGCATAGATCACATGTTTACTTGGAAGGTTTTCGTATGTGATCTCTATAAACTCCTCTCTGTCTCCAGTCATATGTTGTGTACATCCACTGTCCACAACCCATTCAGTTCCACTGGAGACAGTATCCTGCAAGATTAGTTATGGGGTTTAGGGACCCAAACTCGTTTGGTTCCCTTTGCAATTTTACCATAAGCAGCAGTTGCAGAAGTGTAGACAGTATATTTGTGTTTAAGGTTAGCAGCATCTGCCACAGATGATATGACTTTAATCCTTTTGGGCTGACAGTCTCCTGCAACAAAGGTTAGTGACCTGTTTGATCTACCTGTGACACTGGTGGGTAGATGGCTGTGTGAGCCACTGGTGACATAGGCAACTGTGGCCTTGGGCACCCAAATAGCTGGCAACCATTTTGTTAGGTGCCTGCGACCAATGTACTTGGCCACTATTTTCCCTTTCATGTCTTTCTGCAGGACATAGGCTGGGTTAGAGGGAATGTTTACTGCATTCCTCATTCTCTGCACATGACCAACAGATTTATTGTCATATGTATCTGCCTATCTTACAAATTTCTCTGCAAGATTAAAGTTAGTAGCAGCAGGCAATTTATCTTTATGTGCAGATGAAATGTAACCCAAGCCTTTTCGGCCTTCATTCTTTCTCAGCATTTCAGCTCTGATGAGCTGGTAATTTTGCATGCCAATATTGGCAGTGCATAGGCCTTTCCTCATGAGCCTTTTAAGCTCTTCAAGCTCTTCTTTGAGCTTGTTGTGCTCATCTGCATCCACAATGTTAGTAGCAGTAGAGGTTGATGCCTCTTTTGAATCATCAGTGACTCCACCTGTGGATGTTAGAACATTTATACGGCTAGCACAGTTCAGGCATGATTCAATAACAGTAGGAGCAGGCAGGGGAGCATCAGTGCATATAGTAGAAGAAATATCAGTGCACAGAGAATGTTTTTCCTTGAGCTCCTCATGCTCCTTTATCAGAAGCTCATGAGCTGCCTTGAGCTTTTCATGAGCTATTTCCAGGTTTTCTTGGTCAAGCCTGAGGTTTTTCCCTGTCAACAGTAACCTCATCGTAAGATTCACTTAGCTCCCTGAGTTTATTCCCTTAAGGATATGTTCTCCTTCCTCTCCTTGCCATAAGCCTTATCTGTTCTTTCAAGGATGCCCATTAGTTCAACATAATCAGAGAAGTCATCCTCAGTAAGTACCTTAGAACCTTTGGCCATGAGACACAAAGGGGCAGAAGTGGATGGAAGATGGTCAGCTTCAGCACTTGACTCGGAGCTGTGTGACATGGCTGTGACACAGCTGGGTGTGTCAGCCATACTGATGGCGATCCCAGCAACTTGGTCTTCTTCTTCAGACTCCTCTTCTGAGCCTGAATCCTCAGATACCCAAGCATGTCCAACATAGGCTCTGGCAGTGGCCTTGTTTTTGGAATAAGTTGGGTGCTTGCTGTTGAAGGTCTTCTTCTTCCCATTGAAGTCCTTCTTCTTCTTGTAGTGGCTGCTGTCCTTTTTCTTATTTGGACAATCAGCAGCAAAGTGGCCTTCCTTGCCACACTCGAAGCACTTGTTGTCTCTGGACAGCTTCTTCCCTCTGAATCTGTCACCTGATCCAAGTTGCTTTCTTCTTCTTGTAAAACTTTCTGAAGTTCCTTGTGAGAAGGATGAGTTCATTTTCTTCTTCACTGGACATCTCCTCATCAAGTTCTTCACTGCTATCACTCTCAGGAAGTGATGTTGGAGCAGTGGTCTTCAGGGCAATATTCTTCTTAGGTGCTGAAGAAGAGCTTTGCTTGCCCTCTTGCCTGAGTTCCATCTCATGTGTTAGAATTCTTCCTAACACCTCAGTGGGCTTCATCTTGTCAAACCCATCCTTTTCTTTCATCAAAAGAACAAGGGTTTTGTAGGCCTTTGGAAGCACTGAGAGGAACTTCTTAATCACATCCTCATCTTCAACTCTGGTGGAGCCTAAGGCCTTCAGCTGGTTTGTGATGATGGTGAGTCTTGAGAATAATGAGTTGATGTCTTCACCATGCTCATACTCAAATCTTTCCAAGGTTGATTCCAGCAGACCTCTTTTGGACTTCTTCAGAGTATCACTGCCCTCATAAATCTGCTCTAAAGTATCCCAGATTTCCTTGGCAGAATCCATTGTGCTAACTCTGTTGAAGTCATGCTCTTGTAAGCCCATGAAGATGGCTGTTGCAGCTCTAGCGTTGTTCTGAATGTTCTTCTTATCAGCGATGCTAGGTGTTGTGGGATTCTCCAAGTCGTAACCTGTATAAACAACATCCCACACATCTGGATCGATAGCGATAAGATGCATTTGCATCTTTCTCTTCCAGAAAGCATAGTTAGTCCCATTAAAGACAGGTATTTTACCCTCATAGCCCGACATCCTTTAACTCTGGCTGTTAGGCCAAATCAAAGAGCAACCCTGCTCTAATACCAATTGAAAGGACCGAAGGTGCCGACTAGAGGGGGGGTGAATAGGAGGCTAATAAAAATTACTTCTTTTAACTTGATTGATTAAGTTATGCCTTAGACAGAAGCTAGGATCAGCTAGCTGTGTGACAGGTGAGTGACACAGGTATGATATAAGGTGTTAAATAGCATGCAGCTGTCACACAGGTGCCTAACACAGGTGGTCTAAGACTTAGCAAATAAGTAGCAATCTATCTGCCTGTGTAACAGGTAACTGACTCAGGTGAGAGATAAGATATATAGCAACTGAGACACAGCTAGAGTAACACAGGTGTAAAGGTGATCTTTAACAGATGAACAGATTAAGACTAAGATCACACAAGCAAGCAATTAACAGGTAAACAGAAGCAATGTAAGTAAGCACTCAGAGAGACAGGGTGTTTTTCACCGAAGTTCCCAACTCTTTGCAGAGTGGTACGTCTCCGTTGGAGAAGCTACTCCGAAGAGATCGCCAGCACTAAAATCGTGCTTGTTCTCCGAGTACCTGACGTTCAGGCCTCTTCCTTAGCTTGTGGAAGTCCTTTTGCTTCCAGCAGGTAGACTTCAATCACCTTCACAAACTTACTGATCCAGCCCACACAAGCTTGGGTGGTACCAGCAACTCCTACACCCGTCTAGGAGCAGACACTCCAAGAGTAACAGATGAACCAGCAGCAATCTCTTGGAGGAACCTTTGCTCTTTGCTCAAAGCTCACACACTCACCCGAACTATCACTTAGGCTTTTGGCTTTTGTTCGGTGGTTGGAGGCTTTGCAACGGTCGTATGTGATTCACAGGTTTTTGCAAGGTTGAGGACGAAGTCCTCCCCTGGTCCCCTATATATAGGGTTCACAGGCACCCGACCGTTATACTGTTGCCACGTAGGATTAGTGAGCCACCGTGTCAGCCACCGGTGACACAGCCAACCACTCCGCCCAACTATAACAGCTCGGGCAGACCGACACCTGTGTCACCGGCGGCACACACAGGTGAACCCTTAACTGACGCAGCCTAGCTACTCAGCCCGGTCTTGGCACATGACATGCCCTCAGCATACAACACTCTCTGAAACCTATAAGGAGAGAACCTCTGACAGCCCTCTGAATCACCAGACCAGCTATCGCAGTGCAGTTCCCTTAGCATTTACAAGCTCTCCCCTGGTCCAGAGAAGTACCTGAGTCTTAGAGCACTAGACCACCTGTGACACACTGTGTCACACCGGTGACTCTAGCCCCTAGGGGTTTTCTACCGCTTACACACTGACCCTCTGAGCATTGAGCAAAAGTTCCTTAGACAACTGATACTGATTGCATCCCTCTTGATAGTACGGGTTTTTCCTATGGACTCAAAGAAACTAGCAAATCTAGGCTTTACCTGCCCACCAACTGTAGTCACGGTCCTTGACGCATCAAGCCACCATCACCTTGCTTGCAACTCCTTGCACAGCACCGGCTTCTTCACAGCTGTGGCACAGCTGCCTAGCACCGCCATTCCTTAGTCCTGGAACTCACCCCTTGTACCTTTTTGATGGTCATCATTCCCTCGATGACCCTTCTTCCTGGAACCTGTAAACCTGCTTACACTTCATGTAAATGTTAGATTCCAGTTTGAGTTGCCATTAACCATCAAAACCAACTTGGGGCCTAGATGCTCTTTCAAATATGACAAAAAATAAGCATATATAGCATTTAATATCACAAATATTAAGCACATATAGCAATTAATATCAAAAATATTAAGTACACATATAAAAGCAAGTTTACAACGAATTAAAATGATAAACAAATGAATTTAACAATGTTTATTCTCACTAGCCCTACTAATCTACGTCTATGACGCTTGGCTAGTACTTCCAGTGCGGCGGTAAGCGGGTAATTGGACTCCCGCGTAGAAATCGCCGCTTGGCTGAATGACTTCATTGTTGATAATGTACGCGAAGGTTTTCTGGATGCGGGCAAAGTCCTTCCTCCAGTCGTACTTAAACTCGGCCAGGTCGTGTATGAAGTTATTGAACTGATCCTGGCTCCATTGCGGGTTGTGGGATATGACGAACACGTCTATGTGAGCGCAGACGTAGTACCCACATGTCATGCTATTTTCTGGCTGTTGCCTGCAAGGGAAGTTGAATTTACAGATCAGCTTCTTGCTCTTGCTTTCTGTTCCTCCCCCTCGCAAGTTGTATTCCCAAAAGGCGGCTTCCAGAACTTCCTTAATTTCTGAGTAGTCCCGCTTGGCACTTCTTTGGGAATCAAAATAGTATATCATTCTGGAAGGCTTGTGGATGACAATGAAGATCCAGTGGTCGCTGTGTAAAAGGTAATGAACGAATATAAATAGACGGGGATACGTGCTTAAGAAAAGCAAACTAGGGATGGTAGTAAGTAACTCACGGGGGGTTGTAGGGCAGGAGTACGTAGTCCTTGTCCTTATGGTATATCAATGAGTCAATGAGAAAATTTACTAGGACCGGCTTCACTTCTCGTACATAGTACTCGTTCATGACGACCGGATCCATTACTCCAAAAGCGCAGTTGGGTAGATGCCTAGACTCTTGGGCTTGGTGAAGTGCCCACAGCCTGACGAGCATGGTGTCGAGCCGGAAGAGGTTGAACAAATTAAAGATATCTTCAAAATTGATGTCGAAGGTGTCATGGTGTCTGTCCAGGAAGAAACCGAAATCTTTTGGCACCTCGACCTTAAAGTGTAGCTCATAATCATCCTGATTCCGTGACCTCATCATGATGGTGTCATGGAGAAGTTTCATCTGTGTGGGCAACCTCTGCACCTCATCATCTGGGAGCAAGGGCTCACCTGCCTCGTACACTTCTCGTCGAGGTTTCTTGATAGTTTGGGCAGATGTCTGGAAGGATAAGGCCTTTTTCTTGCTCTCCTTGCTTGCCTCCTTCACAGCGGTGCCTCCCCGTTTGTGTGCTCTTTTTCTTTTCCTCTCCGGCTTTGGAGAGGAGGCCCTCTTGCCTCCCGTCAACGCTTCGCCCACTGCCGCATTGAGCATGCTTGGAGAGAAGACCTTCTTTCCTACTGCCTTCGCATCGTGGTGATGCTTGGAGCGCCTTTCGTGGGGCGGCGAGTCCGTCTTGGGTTGCTCCTCCTCCTGGGATGGAAGGATCATCGTGTGTTGTTGCCCGGGAAGATCGTCGTCCCGATCATCGAACGAAACCGGTGTACTGCACAGGCCGAGCGGAGACGGGCTGGCTCCGCTTGATGGAGAGGGGATGGTTGACGTACTAGGAGAGGACACCCCGGGGATAGTTATCTGGCTCTTCGGCCACAGGATGTAGTACCCCTTGCAGTCTCCTAGCTTCGTGACATCCTCTTCAGGGGCGACAGGGACTGCGACGTCACTGAACTCGGCCACGATGCGGTCCACCTGCACCCTCGCCATGTGGGAAGGTATAGCAACGTTGTGGCATGTCACGCCCCCTACTGTTGGGAATACTAAGCCATGTGCAACCGTCTTCTTCACACCGTGCAAAGGGATAGTGAGGTGGCATTTTGTAGGCCCCTGCATAATAAATGTACCCATTATTATCCACACTATGCTTTGAATTAGAGCCCTCGTACAAGTGATTCATGGTGGCTAGGAAGCTTACAGAGATGGCTTCGATGGGACTTGGCGACTCGGGGGTGACATCGGAGGCTGAGGCGCAGTTGCTCCATCCAGCACGATAGGAGCCCTGATGTCCATAGCCTCTGGACTCTAAAAATTCTTGCGCCGCCAACTTGCCAGCCTCCTGGGCTGCCCTTATCATCTCTTGCAGAAGAGATGTTTGCCTTCCTCTCCTCCTCTGGCGGGCAGCCTGGCGGTCTTGAGGAAAGACTTCATCCCATATAGCCCCGCTCCCGATCCCTTGGACACGCCCTTTCTTCTCTCTCGTTCCTAGAGCCTTCGAGAGATGGTCTTCCCACCTCTCACTATGGACGGAGTCCTGGGAGCTCGCAAGCTGCTAGGTCAGCTGCCTCTGCAAGGGAAATGGCACAATGTATGGGCCGTTAGCTGTCTCTGGCGGCGGGCTGTCGGCGCTCGGACTACCAACTGTACCTCGAGCACTCACGAGTCAGGGCACATAAGCTCCTGGCCACTCGTGCTCGGACTGCTCAGTTGCCCCGAGCACTACCGAGCCTCAGAGTACTCAGATAACCTTACCTCTTGTACCCATGACCAGTCGGCTGACTCGAAGGCTCGTGGGTCCTGACAACGGGGAGTTTCAGAAAAACTCAGGGTAGAGGCGTCTTTTTGCCTCCGGGTTGTTATAATCTCCTACAAGTTTACAGATCAACCATGGTGAAGTTCCCAGGTGCCGTTGATAATATCAAGGCGAAGACCCAGGACGAAAAAACCACCATGGATTCCCCTCACATCATCATCAATCTTGAAGATAATATTCAAGAACGAGAGGAAAAGCATTCGATCCTACTCATAAGCTAAGGATTTTCTGCCACACTTTCTCAGTTTTAAGGCTTGTTATACCGCCCCCGCAAGTAGCCTCTCGCGTCAGCAATCCCAAGCACCGCTTGATCATAAGGTGGAGGCGTTTCGGAGTAACGGTGCGAGCCACGGGGTGTGTTCCAGGTCGTCGCTCAAAGCCCTGGTCGCCTTGCCTGGTTTCTACACCCTAGGCACCAGTCCGGCCAAAAGCCGCCCAAGTATCCTATGCGCTCGCACACGTGCTTGGGGGCTTCCCCATAGATGAAGGACTAGTGGTGCGAGGGATCCTTGCTGCATAATAAAAACTTCCGCTGATGTCAAGCTATCTGCATAACCGTCCCTGAGCAAGTGCTCGGGCGAATCTGCAGGAGTACCAAGAAACGAAGGCGCGCAGCCCCGAGCATCCGAGATGGCTCTCGGTGCGGCGGTCTGCGCTCGGCGACCCGCCTCTCGGGGGCCTGGGGTTCTCGGGGTTCTGAGGCACGGCCTGCTCAAGGACAAGTTCGACGCATCCAACTCTCGGGGGCTGGGGTCCTCGGTGCCGCCCCCCAAGGGTCGGCCCATTCCCGGCGCGAGGTGGACGTGTCTTCAAAAAAAAGAGAGAGAAAGGTTTGAGGAGCCAAGTCCGCACCTAGCATTGCATCAACAACAAGTTCTTTACAAAAAGGCTCTTCGGCCTTGAACAAAAAGCACAAACAAATACAAAGGGCTAGTCCTCACCGCCGCTGCCGTCGTTGTCGGAGTCGCTTTTGCCCTCTTCCCGCATGAAGTGCTAGGCGATCTCCCTGGCTACCTCGCGGATGGCCTCGCGAGCGGTGTCTCCCCCCTCCTCGGCGACCCCGAGCCTTGCCGGCTCCAAGGAGAAGTCTGGATCCCGAATCCGGTAGCACGCGAGCACATGCTCTGCCACTGCGGCGGCCAGGTCGCACCCCTCCCGAGCGGCCACATCCTTCACGGCTGCCGGTAGCGTCTCCAGCCGCTCGGCGATCATGACGAAGGGAAGGACGAAGTGGCCCAGGGACTCCAGGCCCTGCTCGCCCGTGGCTACGCGACCAAGCCCGGCAGCCGCCACCGCGCGCCGCGCCCGGTCGAAGATGTCGCGCATCATCGTGGTGGCGCTGTTCCTTTCGGACCGCATCTCCACGAGGAGATCCCTCTCCTCAGCGGCCATCGACTCCAGTCGCTGCAGCTCTTTCACCCGCTCCGGCAGCCTCCGCTTGGAAACGTTGCTATCCTCAAGGCGTTGTTCCACCTCTCGGATGCGACGGTCCCTGTCCTCTTCGGCTTGGCGGAGTTGCTCTTGGGCCTCCGCCTTAGTCGCCTCCAGCTGGACGGAGACCTCTTTGCAAGTGGCCTCGACACGCCGCTCCACTTCTCCCTCTAGTTCCCAGGTTCGCCACACCAGAGAGACCTCCCATTCATCGAGTGCTTTCTCCCGCTGGTCAAGGACGATCTCCCGTGTGGCGGCCTCTGCCTTGCGGAGGGCAACCTGTTCTTGCCGCTGGATTAGTTGCTTGCCCTCATCGATTACCTCTGCGTGCATCTCCTCCAGGGCCTCCTTTTCCCTGAGGATCTCCGTGGTGGCTCTTTGGTGCTCACGCTTGGTGACCCGGACCCGCGTGAGAAAAGCTTCTCCAGCTTCCGCAAGGGCGGCCTCCCGCTCCTCCAGCGCTGCCTTCTCTGAGGCGACGGCGGTCCGGATCTTGTCCACCACGGTGTGCACCGTGTCAAACACCTCGGGAAAGAGCCCCTGAGACGTCCCAGCTTGGCGCACGGAGCCCCGGTCCCTCGGCAAGGCAGTCGAGTCCAAACTCACTCCGGCGCCGGGACGGCCGCAGGCTGCCTCGAGGACAAGGTTGGGCTCCCCACCTCCGAGCACCGAGCTCCCCCCGAGTGCCTCCGGCAGGCACCCGGGTAACTCCTGAGCAGCTGCTTGCGTCCTAGGTGTCGGGGATCAGCCTTGGCATCGTCCGCGCGTCCTCGGCCCTCGGGATGGTCTCGGCTCTCGGAGCGTTCTCGGTGCTCGGGGCGGACTCCACACTCGGGGCGGTTCGAGTCTTCTTGGACGCCCTGAAAATGACACAACGAAGCTCGAGTCAATCCCCAAGCACTCTATTCATCCTACAGAACAAAGAGGGAGTTTTTGTCTTACGCTGACGAGGGCCCTTTGTACCGCCAGCGTGTGGTCGGGACCTCGAACCCCGGACTCGTTGATTCCGATGGCTCTTTCCTCTTCTTGCTAGCTGCCTTGTGCCGGCAGCCCCTGAGCTCAGCTATGCCGGGCCCTCGGCCGGCGCTGACTGGGCGCTGCTTCGCCTCGAGCTGCTGCCTCCAGTACCCGTCGCCCGCCGGACGGGGGACGGAGGAGGGGGTAGCGGCAATGATGAGGAAGACGGGGGGAAGGCGCCCGTGCCTTCTTACCCTTCGGGTCCACAGGGTCCTCACCGACGACGCGGGTCCCTGGGGTCCCCGCAGTTGGATCCTCGCCGACATCGCCGCCGCCCGGAATCGTCAGCGAGCCGGCCGCCCTAGCCGCATCCTTCGACTTGATCCCCCTGGAGTTGAACTCGGGGAGGGCCGCGTGGATCACGTTGCGCTGTGGGTTCACGCAAAGCACAAGGTCTGGCCTGGGCAGCTCAGCGAAAGCGGCGGCTCCGATGCCCAGGAGAACCCACAGCATTGCTTTCACCATGTCGGAGCTGAGGCTTCCCACCTCGCCAATCACCGTCTGGTCAATGTCCCGCACGCCGGTGGACATCCAATCTGGGCGACCACGCTCCCACAGCGGCGCCAGCCACCGCCGGAGGAAGTTACCAACCACCATCGTCGCCGTCAAGCCCGTGGCCCGTAGCCGCGAGATCCGCTCCACCACCGTCTACAGCAAGTTGTCGTCCTCCGGCAGGAACTCCCACTTCCTTTTGTGCACCGGTGCCGGCCCGTCGGGAAGCAGTAGCTGGGCATGCAGATCAGTGGAAATGTAGCACCAATGGTTGCGCCAATCGTCCCATTTGTTCCGCGTCTCCTACAGGATGTACCTGTCCTCGATCTTCTCCCAAAGGCGGAAGTTGCAGCTCCCCACAGTCTCTACCCAGTCGGAGCCCCTGCTCTTCCCCGCCGACCGCAGCACGAAGAAGTGGCAGAAGAGCGCCACCAACGGGATCACTCCCACAAACATCTCACAGAGATGGGCGAAGATCGCCAGCATCACCACGGAGTTGGGGGAGAGATGGATAAGGTGGATCCGGTACTCCGTCAACACCTCCAAGAAGAAGGGAGAGAACGACGGCACCAGGCCCGCCGCGACGAAGCTGGCGAAGATCACCGTCTCCTCCGGCCTCAGTGCCGGTGGGTACGTGGCCGGCCTCACCGTCGATGTCCCCCTCTGGCCCTCTGAGACCAGCATCACCGTCTCCTCTGGCCTCAGCGCCGGCGGGTACGTGGCCGGCCTCACCGTCGATGCCCCCCTCTGGCCCTCTGAGACCAGCATCTTCCGCACCTTGGCCACACTCTCCTCATTAAGGAGGCGGGATTTGGGAAGAATGGCATTGGCGGCGGAGGATGGCAAGGAAGCACGGCGTTTTTTGCATCTCGGCATGGCACCGGTATGGAAAGGAAGCTGGAGGTGAAAGGGCGCAACGAGGCGAAAGGGCACAAGGAGGCGAAGGGCGCAAGGAAGATGAGAAGGTGCAAGGACGGCGAAGCATTTGAAGGAAAGCATCAAGAATTTGAAGCATTTCGTGTGTGGTCGGACGTGGGGGGCCCCACAGGGCGCAAAAATTAGAGTGTGGGGGGATGGTTCTGTTTCCCTGACAAAGTGCGTCCCTCCGCAAGGCACAAAAATTGGAGCGGTTCCCCGCATGGTGCTCAGAGCGGGCCGGCATCTTCGTCGGCCCATGGAGCAAAGGCCCCGCCCCCAGCCTCGTCATTTTTTCTAGGCCATCGCCTGGTCGCAGGGCCGGGGGTCAGCGATACGGGGAATGGGACCACCTAAACTACTGGAAAAGGCCTAACTTGACGCTGTGTCACCAAGGACGTGGGAGTCGAGAGGAGGTGCTCGGGGGCGCACCTCGAGCACTGTGTCCACTTGGCCATCAAGGGAAGCCCCGAGTCGTCCCTTAAGGATGCTCCCTGAGCACCCAAGGCGACTTGGCTCCCACTCGGGACGGTGAGTATCTCTCCCAAGCAGTGGGATGGCTTAAGCCACGTGCTCGGGAGTCCCCGAACACGGGAACCCCGAGCACCCTTCGTGGGTCCCTACCCAATACATGTGGCCCGACAGGCGCATTTAATGCCTATCTGTGCAGGCATTCCTACTCCAAATCCGTTGTGGACAAGATGGCGGTGTCCTGGTCAATTTCCGTCCTCCCATGTGATTAGTCCTGTCAAGTTGTCGGTCTTCGCAGGGGATGGAACGGTCTGACACCTTTTTGACTTCGGGGCTCGCCGCCGTGCGCCTAGGTGTGTACCTTCTGTCCCTGGTCAGTGGGGCCAGGGTAGTTGCAGCATGGTCCGTGACAGAGGGAGTTCTGGGAAGTCTTCAACTTCTGACCCACACTAGTGCAGAACCCCCTTATTAGTGGCGTGCCAAAATAGCTATTAGTGGCGTGTGGGCAGCACGCCACTAGTATCACGCCGGTGGTAATTAGTTACTAGTGGCGTGCTGCCCACACGCCACTAGTAACACACATACTAGTGGCGTGCTCCCTTCAACACACCACTAGTAAGGAATATACTAGTGGCGTGCTCCTTATTGCCCACGCCACTAGTAAGGTTTCTCATTAGTGGCGCCCCTCTTGCCTCCCATGCCACTAGTAGATATTTTCTGAGTTTAAAAAAATATTACATCTTGTTACTAGTGGCGCACCCTCTGCTGCACACGCCACTAATAAGGGGTATACTAGTGGCGCCCCTGTTATACGACACGCCACTAATAGACATTTTCTGAGTTTTAAAAAATACTACATCTACTTACTAGTGGCGTGCTCTCATGTTAACACGCCACTAGTAATACGTATACTAGTGGCGTCCCACTTAGAGCACACGCCACTAGTAAGTTTTCCAGTCTCAAAAAAAATTGGCTGCCGCGACAGCAAAAACCGCCGTTTCAGCTGCCGCGGCAGCATTGCGACAGGGCGACAGTGGTACAGAGGCTGCCGTGGCAGCAAAAACCACCGTTTCTGCTGCCGCGGCAGCAGTGCGGCAGGGCGAAAGTGCGAAGCCGTTGCTGCCACGGCAGCCGAAATCTTCGTTTCAGCTGCCGCGACAGCAGTGCGGCATGGCGACGGTGGTGCAGAGGCTGCCACGGCAGCAAAAACCGCCGTTTCAGCTGCTGCGGCAGCAGTGCGGCAGGCCGACGGTGGTGCAGAGGCTGCCGCGGCAGCAAAAACCACCGTTTCAGCTGCCGCGGCAGCAGTGCGGCAGGGCGACGGTCGTTTAGAGGCTGCCACGGCAGCAAAAACTGCCGTTTCAGCTGCCACGGCAGAAGTGTGGCAGGGCGACGGTGGTGCAGAGGCTGCCGCAGCAGCAAAAACCACCGTTTCTGTTGTCACGGCAGCAGTGTGACAGGACAACGGTGTGTAGTTGGTGCCGCGGCAGCGGAAACCGCCGTTTCTGCTGCCGTGGCAGCAGTTCGGCAAGGCGACGGTGCTAAACCTATCTAGTTCTCAGGTCAGGCCTCTTTTTCATGCTTAAAGTTGGATTACAAAAGAACATTAGAAATTAAGGAGAAGAAAGGAAAATAAATCTAAGGAAAATGAACTCTCAATATACAAACTATGCATCTGAAAAAGAAAATAGTCGAGTTTGGTAAAACGTTAACACAACGACAATGTGCATATACACAACAAGCCCATCATCGTCACTCTCGTTTAACCTAGCTAGCACTCGCTTCGGTTGTATTCGGAACTAGCACGGCGAGCGTCTGCTACCGACTTGTACAAGTGCGGTATGTCGTTAGCCTGTCCCTTTAAGCGAACCTCTCGCTCCTCCGGAGTTGATGCGCCGCCGTTGAAGATCCCGGTGGCGTCGACGACATCCTGGTTGATGATGCTCGCAAACTTCTCCTGGATGCATCGGAACTCGTCTTTGCAATCTCCTGAGAGTTGCTGCAGGCTTTTCCCCCACTTGGTGATGTCAGCGTGGTCTGTGAAGGTTTTTCGTGCACGTACGTACCGCTCCATGTGGTGGATGATGTAGTAGCCGCACATCACGCTGTTTTTTGGCTGCTGCATGCAACAGAAGTCGGTGTTGTGGCCGAAGCGTGGCAGGCCAAGTTTATTCTTCTTTCTATATTTCTCCATGGTGTGTCCTCCCCTGTACTTGGGCTTTCGCCATGGCTTTGGCTTTGACCTCGATTTCTTTCGCCATTTCTTCTCTCATTTCGGCTATTTTTGGTTTCTAAAGTAGCCCGGCCGGCTCTCCTTCTCTGCCTTGCAAGCTCACGGTCTTCGGGATAATATGTTTCCCATTTGGCATTGACTCCGGTGCCGTTCACACGACCATGAGCCGGCTTCGCTAACGGATCCTTGCCGAGGGCCTCGTTGATTGACCGGTTAAGAGGGTCGTCCCACCTGGCCGAGGACTCCTGGGAATCTTTGAGGTTCCGCATGATGCTTTCGCTGCAATAGGAACGTGAACCATATAGAAACGTGACTACTTGAAAAAAATTGACTTAATTAGGATAAATAGAATTAAGCGGGTTAATTAATTACCAGGAGTTCCTCGACTTTCTTCGTTTTGTCATCCGTTTCCCATTCCCCGGTCTCTTTATTGAATTTGTATCGGTCCCCTGATGAAATCATGTTCACGCGGTTCTTCGAATTCCCTGAACGGGTTTGGGACGCCCGCCGCAGCCATTAAAGCATCCTGCTTCTCCCACTTGGGCTTCTTACCTGGGTAACCACGGCTTCCGAGGGTGTGGTTACCTAAGTTCTTTGCTCGCATATCGTGCCCCTATTTCTCGTACTCCTTGACTTGAGGGGTCTGGCAGTGCTGCTTGAAAAGGTTCCAATCCCCTTCAGAAATCGAAGGCCACACCTTACGGACCTCGGTTTCGTAATCTTTGTCAAGGTATTCATTTTTGGCCTTCGATTTCCAATTACTCAAAAGCTTGGAGAACTTGCTGATGGCTCTATTGTTTACCAGGGTGTCATGCTCTTGGGACTCGTGCTCGTCCGGGAACTTGAATTTACCGTGGAGCTTCCCAATGAGGAGAGTTCGCACCTCCCTCTTGTCATTCGCCCTCAGGTTGCTTTCATTGATGTTCACGGTTTCTCGGAGGATGCATCCTAGGGCGTTACTGTAGTGTTGAGCGGCCTTCTTCGGACTAACAGGTAGACCGTCGACGCCCACTCGATTGACCACGATCCTATCAGTGCCAATCCTGTTTCGAGACCTAGGCTTCCGCTGCTTCTTGGGTTCTCCAGCCTGGTCCCTCGGGCCGGTCCCTTCGTCGCGATCGGTCGCATCTTCAGGACAGGTGCCGGCGCCGGACTCGTCATTATCAGTCGTTGTGTACTCCTGCGTGTCCGTATATGCGCCGATGGTGTCCAGACCTTGGCACTCATGTGACAGCGGAGATAGGGCTTTGTCGCCCGTACGTGTCGTCCGCGAAGAAGAGGCCACGGTGGGGTTGTTTCCGGACATATTCGAACTAAATAATAAATTGTAAGACAAATGTTAAAAACATCTATAAAATCTATAGAATTACTAAAAATAACTAAAAAAATCAATCATATATTGTGTCCATGAACTTGCATACCAAAAATAGAACAGACTTATTGTGTTATCAATCAACTATTTGCGATCTTCAAACCAAGTATGTAGGAAGCAACAGTTTAATAATGGGACAAAAAGAATAATTTGATAGATCAATAACTAACACTTTACTTTTCACCAGTATAATCCTTTAGTATCTACTCACAAAACATTGACTCATTGAAAAATCTATAAAAATCATTAAAATTTTTGGCATGACCTTTGCTAAAAAGGGACATATTGAGTGCCAGAAATTTGACGAAACATTGACGAATCAACATTTCGCCAAAACATTGGCACTCATGTATATTCCTTGCACAAAGAAGAAAACACACAGCGCGAGAAACTTCATCGCGAGCAACAAATTGTTGCCTCGGCTCGATGGCCGGAAAATCACACACATCACATTCATAAACTTCGATTCGATGGTCGGAAAATCACACACATTCATCATCTTCTTCTGCCCTCGACTCGATGGCCGGTACCACAAAATAATTACCTCGATGGTCAGGGTGGAGGCACGCCTCAGGTAAGACCTCACCTGTACATCATAAACTTGCATTAATACTTGACATTCAGCTAGTATATAAGCCAAAACGTGTTGTACTCAAAAAATTACAAATAATTATATTCTTCTTCCAACTGAACCAGGAGCTAATGCAACATTGCCATCAAAATTAAGTTAACTGCAGCTAGTATAGCTTGTTAGCTTCTTCTTGCACTTGCAAATTGATATACATATTTCAATATGAACACCAAATGAATGAGTTGTCCAGCAAACAATGAGCGCTAAACCCTTAAGTTCGAGAGTCAACAATTAATGATCTAATATGGCAATGAAGCAATTACATAAACAAACTAAGACATGTGGAAGAGTGGATATTGGACCTGTTAATGGAGAGGGTTGCGGTGCGGCACTATCACTTCTCAAACTTGGCCATCCATTTCTACTAATAAAATCATATCCACATACAAAAATCCCAACACGAGGTGCTTATTTGGCAAATTGCATGGTGTCATCCTTACACATGATCAATCTTCACAAATATAGATAGTCTCTTGTTAAAAAATTTAGAGAACATCTATGTGCAGGACTGCAGGTTGAACAAAGAACTTCCGAAGCTCCGACTACACATAGCAAACAGCCACCTATTGCTGGAGTTACGCTAATATGGAACTTCTCTTTTTGGCAGTTTGAGTTAGAGGAGCGTAGCTACTTAGCTTAACCTATCTCACGCAGTCATTGTATGGGGAATATAAAGAGGAGCACTAGCTTCCTGCCACTGTAAGAAAACTGTTATGTGATGAACTGAGGAGCATGTGTTTCATCAGCAAGTAACAAACATTCCCGAACAACATGAGTAAGAGTATGTGCTATTCACGGAAACAGTTCTAACTTGGCAACATTTGATCACTCACAGCCTTAGAGCAAGAAAAGCTACTTCCCCTAGTTCTAGTCCCTTGTTATAGCAGAAAATGCTAAGTAAATGCCACACACAACCGCAGATTTGCTGTAGTGGTGGCCAGACACTAAGCAACACCAAGAGCACCTCGTTCTAAGCACTCTAGGAAGAGCCTCACCTCGGTTCCCGTCGGAGTCACTGGATCTGGAGCGTGCCTGGTCGCCGCGCCGCCGGAGGGGAGCCCCGGCGAGCTGAGACTGGAAGCGCCCCGCGCGGCTGCGCGTGCGTTGCCCGGGGGCGATGGGGCCGGGGGGCGCCGGAGAGGAGGGCCGGGGGCGAGGGCGCCGGGGGCGAGGAGGGCCGGGGGCGAGGGGGCTGGGGGCGAGGGGGCCGGGGGCGAGGGCGCCGGGGGCGATGGCGGCGGTGGCAGTGAGGACTCGGGAAGAAGAAGGCGGGATTGGGAAATTTTCAGCGTGCAGCGGGATTGGGGAAATTTCAGCCGAGTATATGGGGCAAATACTAGTGGCGTGCGGGTGATTTCACACGCCACTAGTAACCGATTACTAGTGGCGTGCCTGTGTGTTCCCACGCCACTAGTAACAGGTTACTAGTGGCGCGCCTTTATACGCCCACGCCACTAGTAACTAGTAACAGGTTACTAGTGGCGTGCCTCTGCTCTGCCACGCCACTAGTATTTGTTACATTTTGTTAAATTCTGTTAGATTTTATGGTTACTAGTGGTTAAATTCTGTTAGATTTTGTGGTTAAATTCTGTTAGATTTTGTGGTTTTAGCATAGTTAGGGTTAGGATTATATTATTTAGGGTATTTAGCGTATGAGTTAGGGTTAGGATTATATTATTTAGGGTATTTAGCATAGTTAGGGTTAGGATTATATTATTTAGGGTATTTAGCGTATTTAGGGTTAGGATTATATTATTTAGGGTATTTAGCGTATTTAGGGTTAGGATTATATTATTTAGGGTATTTTCTAGAAATTTAGGGTTAGGATATGACATCAATAGTAATATGCATAGACTCGATACAACTTGATATTACATCAATGGTTAAGTGCAAATACAAAAGAGATACAATAATGTGAGAAATTGCCGCTGCTAGCTAGTTTGTCAGCGTTTCACAATCTTCTCAACGGTTGTCTTGGTTTTCTTGGTCTTCCTTGTATACTTGAGCCCCACATCGTGACTCTTTCTTTTGAAGGGACGGCCTGTCTTAGGTAACGTAGTTCTGCTCCTTCTCGTGGTGTATTTTCTACCGTCATCTTCTTCCGCTGGGTCACCAAATTGGTCGAAGTCTTCCTCGTCAGCGACTCCATCCATTCCGACGATGCTCCTTTTGCCTCTCCTCATGACAACACGTCTCGGCCTTGTCGGGTCGGTTACGTAGAAGCATTGGGCCACGTCCTTAGCTAATACCCACGGCTCATTTTGGGCGGTGATTCCTCGCACATTCTCAGTAGGCTTTGCTGAGGGTATAACCATGGTAGTGAAATAACGGTCTTCGATTACGATACTCTTCGCCCATCTGACACGGCACATGGGGATCTTGACCTCTCCCGAGTAGTCAAGTACCCAGATCTCTTCGAGCCTGCCATAGTATCTGTCCTTTACATTACCGGTCAAGGCCTCCATCGTCACCCCCGAGTTTTGGTAATCACTATCCTTGTCTTTGACCTCCGTATAGAATGTGTATCCATTGATATCATATGCTTGATAAGTCACGAGATTGCATATGGGGCCATGTGCCAAGGCGAAGATGATCTTTGCTCTGTCATCACTCGCTGGCAATGGCTTCTTCTGAATGCGCTCTTTGAACCAAGCCGTGAAGGAGGAGTTGTGCTCTCTCTTGATTTGGTCATCGGTCCTCGGTTGCCCAAGGTCAGCGTACTTTTTTCTTAATGTTCTCTCGTGCTTCTCCGCCCAAGGGGTGACCATTTCTAGGTGCTGTAACGCTACTGTGTGCGCTCTGTTGAAGTCGTCGCGTCGGTTTGGTGTATCAAAGTCCACATGCAAATCCCTCTTCCCAACCGAGTGACCTACTCCTTCGAGCCTGCCAACATGCTTAATAACAGGCAGACCGATAGATTTTTTGACTTCCATGTAATCCGTGCAAAACACGATGCACTCCTCCGTTAGAAAGCCCTGGACGATGCTTCCATCCGGGCGGGCCCTGTTACGAATGAAACCCTTGATAGTCCCGTTCATCCTTTCGAACGGGAACATGTTATGCAAGTATACCGGTCCCAGGTCGATGATCTCCGGGACAACATGGACCAACAGATGTACCATAATGTCAAAGAATGCGGGCGGGAAGTAGATCTCAAGCTCACATAGTATGACAACGATCTCTTCCTGTAGCCTTGCGAGACGCTGCAAACTGATCGACTTTTGAGAGATAACATCGAAAAATTACAGAGGTCAAGAAGTGTTTCGCGGACGTGCTTGTCCATATCCCTCTAAGTGCAACCGGAAGTATCTATGTCATCATCACGTGACAGTCATGAGACTTCATCCCGGACACCCTGCATTTCTTCACGTCTAGATATCTGCGTATGCTCCCCGAGTACCCAGAACTAACTTTGATACCTTCGAGGCACTTGAAAACTTGATCGAGCTCCTTCGGATCTAGAGTGAAGCAAGTGGGGGGACATGAATCATCAAATTTTGAAACATTCATGCGCGTAACTGTCTCCTCCTGGTCAGCGTGCAGCTCATCCCTTATATTGAGGTCTTTCAAGTCTTGCCTTGCCTTCGGCCCATCTTTTGTCTTTTCCGCATGTCGAACAAGGTACCAAGCAAACTCTCACAGACATTCTTCGTGATATGCATGACATCAAGACAATGAGGCGTATCGAGGACTGGCCAGTAAGGCAAGCCCCCAAAAAAACAGACTTCCTTTCCATACTTTTAACAGCGGCTCAGGGGCTTTCCGCTTCTTTCCCGGCTTAGGGCACTCTTTCCAATCGTTCAACAGCCGATAGATTTCTTCTCCGCTCCTCTTACGTGGCTTTAAGCGAGCCTCAGTTGTACCATCGAACAGATCTGGACGACTTCTCCACTCGTCATCTTTGTGAAGCCACTTTCGATGCCCCATGAACACGGTTTTTTGAGAGCCGCCCGCGGGCTTTAACTGGAGATAAGTTGTATCATCCATACACTTAACACATCCAAAGTGTCCGTGGCACACCTGGCCGGAGACATATCCGTAACCGAGGTAGTCTTGCACCATCGTGATCAACGCAGCTCTCATAGGGAAATGGTTTCGTTCGTTGGCGTCCCACGTGGGGACCCCTTCATCAGCCCATAATGTGTCTAGCTCCTCCTTCAATAGCTCGAGATACAGGTTAATATCGTTCCCCGGTTGTGTCGGCCCTTGAATTAGCATAACCATGTGTACATACTTCCGCTTCATGCAGCGCCAAGGGGGGAGGTTGTAGAACCATACAAACACGGGCCAGGCGCTGTGTGTGTGCTGCTCTGGTTGCCAAAAGGATTGAGTCCGTCCGTACTCACACCCAACCTGATATTCCTTGCTTCTCCTCCGAATTCGGGGTATTCACAGTCGAGTGCTTTCCACTGGCAACCATCTGCAGGGTGTCTCAGCACGCCATCATCTTTACCCGCCATCTTCCTATCTTTGTGCCAACGCATGAGCTTTGCTTCCTTCTTGTTTGCATATAGATGCTGCAAACGGGGAATGAGCGGAAAGTACCATACAACCCTTCTGAGGAGTTTTCTTTCCCCGCTTGTATCGGGGTTCCTCGCACTCTGGACACTCTGTTAGATCCTCCTGCTCGTTCCGATAAACGATGCAGTCATTGACGCATGGTATCTGATGTGCGGCAAATCAAGAGGGCACACGACCTTCTTGGCCTCATCGATACTACTAGGCAACACGTTCCCCTCGGGAAAAACTTTATGTAGAAACTCCAATGTTGCATCGAGACTTGCGTCCGTGCTCTTGTATTTTGCCTTGATGTCTAAAAGTTTGAGCGTGACGTGAGACGGGTGTGCTGGGGATCGCAACCATCATACAATGGAGTTTTTGAGTCTTTCTCCAGTTTCGCAAACTTGGCAGCCTCTCTAAGAGCAGCTCTTTCGTTAGTCGTCTTTTTCACAATCAACTCTTGAACATGAGGGTCCTGCACCATTGCGGCCAGCGTGTCCTAGGTGTCCGCCGCTTCGGCATCTTCATCATGTCCGGCATCGTGGTCATGTCCGGCCTCTTCATCATGTCCGGGCGCCTCTTGGTGCTCCATCCCTTCATCTTCCGGGTATTCGTTTCCCGCTTCTTCATCTATCGCCCCTTCGACGTCGGCAACATCCTCATCCTCCTCACCGTGACTTGTCCACCGTGTATAACCATCCATGAAACCCCATCGGAGCAAGTGCGCCTTCACAGAGCCAGAACGGGGCGTGAACATATGCATGTTTTTGCAATCACGACACGGACAACATATCTCCTTGCCACCCCTTCGCTCCATATCTTCCACGGTGAACTTTAAGAACCCATTCATACTTCGATCCATGATATCGTTCGATCGATCCCTATAAGATTTAAGAAAAAGGATTAAAATCAACAAGGTCATAGAAAATTTTGGCATGACCTTTGCTAAAAATGACACAAATCGAGTGTGCCAGAAATTTGACAAAACGTTGACGAATCAACATTTTGTCAAAACATTGGCAACTCATATATATTCCTTGAAAAAAACACATGGAGCAACTACAATGAGTTATATATTCCCTGAAAAAAACACATGGAGCAACTACAATGAGTTGTTGCCTCGGCTCGATGACCGTATCACAAGCAATAACAAAGTCGATGGCCGAACACAAATTTTCATCATCTCACATGCATGTCCACAACAATATACATTTCATTTTATTCAAATAGACAACGATGCCCCCAAAGTTAATTCTCACCTAGGACGAAGAGAGGACCGAGACGTCGATCGAGCTAGTGAGGCCAGCTATATATGTATGGTGGTGGTGGTGGTGGAAGGAGAGGAGATAAGAATGGAGCGGGAGAGAGAGGATTTGGGGCTAATTACTAGTCCAAAATTTCTGTTAATGCCAAAAACGCTAATTACTTTTGTAATGGCAATTGGCTTCTTCTTGCGCCAAAGATCTTACCATTTCCGAAGGAACTGGGGCTACATGGAGGAGAGAGAGAGAGTTAATTTAATTCATGGGAGAGGGTGGAGGGAGAGAGAGTAGATCTAGCTAGTTAATTAGGGCTTAATTATGAATAGCTAGATCTACCTAGGGCTAATTAGGTAGATAAAAAATGTGCAAGGTGTTGGAGGAGAGAACAAGGGGAGAGGAGGAAGAAGGAGAAGAAGTGGTGAGGAGGAAGAAGGAGAGAGGGGGGCTCTCACGTGTATACACAGCTCAATTATTGATCGTAATTACTAGTGGCGTGTGTGCTAGAGGGGCACGGCACTAGTAACCTAGATACTAGTGGCGTGTGCTCCCGAGACCACGCCACTAGTAATTTCTCCTGGGCCACGGCTGGGCCCCACTTACTAGTGGCGTGTGGACCATAGGAGCACGCCACTAGTAAGCCAGGTACTAGTGGCGTGTGCTACTCAGACCACACCACTAGTAAGCTCTCCCGGGCCACGGCTGGGCCCCGCTTACTAGTGGCGTGTGGGCTGTTGAAGCACGCCACTAGTAATCCTGGTACTAGTGGCGTGTGCTACTGAGACCATGCCACTAGTAAGCTCTCCCGGGCCACGGCTGGGCCCCTCTTACTAGTGGCGTGTGGGCTGATGGAGCACGCCACTAGTAAGCCCTGGTACTAGTGGCGTGTGCTGTCCAGAACACGCCACTAGTAAGTTCTCCCAGGCCACGGCTGGGCCCCACTTACTAGTGGCGTGTGGTATAGAGAAGCACGCCACTAGTACTTTGTTATTAGTGGCGTTCGTCCCTGGTGACACGCTACTGATAATCTGAGCAGATACCAGTGGCATTGCTTTTTGGGGGAACGCCACTAATAAGCTTTCATCTATAAGGGGGTTCTGCACTAGTGCCAACCCCGTCATGATGACCCAGATTCCAACCAAAGCGTGACGGGAACTATTCCGCTACAGCAACCCTCAACCGTTGGCGTGGGACGCCCATGCCCTATCCGTCAGCAACGGTGCTACTACAGTATATTTGCCTTTCGGCCTTTGTGGTGACCCCCGGGTATATAAGGGGAGAACCAAGGCCCAGAGAAAGAGGAGAGAAAAAAGACCTAAGAGATAGAAAAGAGGAAGAACACATGTGCTTCCAGGTTGATTGTAATCATCCAAATATTCATATATACACGAAAAGCAGGACGTATAGTTTTACACCAGGAAGGTGGCCCGAACCTTGGTAAATCACGGTCTTGTTTCTAGCATCCTGCCACTCAAGATCTGACGTAGCTCCTGCTCCTCCGCTTCCCTGGCCGAATCCCAAAGGGGGTCCTTCCGGACCACTGCCGCTGGCGTTTGTTCACCGACAGGTCCCGTTGCAAGAAAGGGCATCCCCAAAGCTCATACACAAGTTTGATTTCCCGTGCAAGCAATAGCTCGATAACAGCTTGACATGTGGGTTCTACGTTTGTGCCCACATGGACGTGATCGTCAAATACTAGAACCCACCTTGCCTAGAAATGGTATAATCGATCTAAATCTTTATCAACTAGCCAATTTAACACTTATTTCATGTCCATATGAAATTAATGTTCTTCTAATTAATATATAGGATTTTAAGATCCACTTAGATAACTACAACTACAAAGAAGACCAATGCCGCATCAAAATATATTTGTATGGTTTCTTCAACAATTATGTTATATGACCAAGCGGTGAATTTTATGCTGGCATCCAACTGCCCCCAAAACTCGCCGTACCCCAACCCCAGACATAGTTTTGTTGAAACTGATTTTGGATTATGTTGTAAAGTCCAGACTTGTCAAATATTACTAATTCTAATGATGTGTCACATTGTTGTGAAATAAATATGAATGCTTATTTCTTTTTGTCGATCATATTGTGCTTATATATGTGTGTGAATTATATATATTGTGCTTGTGCCTTGCAGTTGGGGATACTAAGAGGTTGTGCAGCTGGGGCTATATAGCTGGGTTTTTCAGAGGGCATGGCTAGCTAGTCCTGAGGCTAGCCAGCAAAGTAATTTTCACCAGAGGTGACAATAAGTCACCACTGACGAGGGACTAAACTGCTATCGTTGGTGGTGACTCGTTGTCGTCACCCACTAATAATACACCACTGACGGCTGGTATCCAGCATCCGTCAATGGTAAGTATCTCCACTGACAGGCACAAAGTACATGTTCTTTAGAGGTGATTATTTTCCTGGTGCATTAATAGGTCACCAGTGATGAACTACCAGTGACGGTTACCATGTGTCCGTTAGTGGTACTTGGTCACCACTAACGGTCATATCACACGTCAGTGGTACGGTAGTCACCACTGACGATCTGTTTCTGACGGACCCTTCAACCATCAGTGATGAACATTTTCTGCCCGTCAGAGATCGCCTTTTCTGTAGTAGTGCTCTCTTAGGGTTAGGTTTGATGTTTAGACTAAAAGTAGAGCTTTGCTCCTTGATGTAAGGTTCATCCCTCTAGATTGGGGAATCCACCAAGGTTGTACATTTGGTTCCAAGTTCCCCAAAGGCTATCACATTGGTGTGTGTTGCTGGGGTTGCTTTCCATCTAGGCTTCCCTAGTTATCGTTCCAATCGTGAAGATCAGTATCCCTTCATATCAAGCACTCTTCTATATCCAAAATCGAAGCTTTAATTAGGTTGTCATCAATCACCAAAAGGGGGAGATTGAAAGTGAATCTTCACCCTCTAAGTGGGTTTTGATGATTAATGACAAACGATTAATGGGCTAATGTGTGCCTCAAGTGTGATTAGGTAATTTAGTCCTAAAAGTGAAGATATAACTAGCGGTGATGACCCCCAAAAGTATTCTAAGGAAATACATCTTGAAGAAATGAATATTAGTTATCATTTTCTAGCTCTTTAGTGGTTCAAACAATCACACTAAGTTTCAGAAAGCTGTACTATTAAGGGGACTGATATTTGGAAGCTGGTGAAAGTGCCTTGCTAATACTCATTAGGGAATCCACCCTAGCATTTATCAAGAGGCGCGTTGATTTTGTTCCAAGTTTCCCAAAGGCTATCACATTGATGTGTGTTGTTGGGGCGGTTTCCATCTAGACTTTCCTAGTTATCATTCCAACTGTAAAGATCAACATCCCTCTGTATCAGTGTTCTTTTGGATCCTATGAGATAAAGTGAGCTCCCCATGTGCATTGTTTAGAATTTGTTTTGAATGCAATGTGTATGTTGAGGTTGAAATGTGAAGAGCTCCCCCTCTATCTTAGGATTTGTGGGCGTGCATAGTGTACAATTAAGCATGTGAGCTAAATAAGTATGCATGATGAGGTGATCATGGCAAAGATATGCATGTCATATATACGACATGAGATAAAGCATACAACCATGTCATCAAGTAGCAACAATAACAAACAAGTCACAAAAAGATAGGAATTTACAAGACATTACATGAACCATCAAGAAGAACAAGTCTTGTAGCTCAACTCCACAACACCTAGCTACCCACTCTCCAAAAGCAAGCTACACCATCACTCCCTTTTGGCATCAAGACACCAAAAAGGAAGAATGCTAGAAGGCTAAGCTCTATGCTAACGGATTGTGCCCTGGGGACGAAGGAGATGCCTATGTGGCAAAGGTCAGTGGAGCAGTCGTCAAGCCATGTGTAGGTGAAGCAGCGATGGTGGAGAAGTACGCCGAGCAGCCGTAGGCGATGGTGGAGCAAGTGTAGAAGGTGCAGGCACTGGTGTCGAAGTATCCGTGTCACAAATCGGGGACCACTCACTGTGTCTCAACCTAGAGGAAATCGATGAAGATATCCATGTGTCGATCTCTAGAGTAAACTCGAACCCCTCCTCCGACAGCTCCTGATCATCAAAGATCCTCAAACGCATCTGCTTTTGGTTATGGAGGATCCTCTTCTACTAGCACTCAATGGTCTTCACTCCTGACTTTAGGTTAGCAAGAGCAGCATTCTGCCAATGAAGATGATTGAGGACATTAGAGATAGCATTCTTGATTTCTATCAAAGTATTGCCCACTTGGGGATCCTTAGTGATCATGTCCTCGAATGTGGCATCGTTGTGAGCCTTGCAATGCTTGAATGTCCTTGTGCTATCATCACTGTCTTCTGGCTGTGCTTCAACTCTGCTTCTCTTCTTAGAGGTGCCAACCTCATCAGCAACCTTCTTCCCCTTGTCTTTAGGAGCCAGGGGCATCTCTCTTCCTCTCTGGCCTATATGACAGGTGCTTCTTCTCAACATAGAAGATCCCATCTGCTGTTTGATTGATAAGTGTCATGATATAAGGAGCAAATGGTAGTAACCTAGTGTGATCAGTGGTGGCGGTCCTCAAGATCTTGAAAATGTACTTGGAGACGAGGAAGTCTTTGCCTTTAACCATATGCATAAGCAAGTCGCACTCAAAGCTATGAATGTAACTGACATCTCCCACCTTGAGTGCATGGTGTGATGAAACATTTTGTTGAGCGTCTTGATGCTTGATGTTGAAGGTGAGGTTCATCATCTTTCCAACCTCGAACTCTATGCCGGGATGATAGAAGGGCTCGAGCTAACTAGCCTTGAGAGCCCTCCTAGTGTCATGGATGTGTGGCATGGGAGAATCTGATCATTCGAGACCCAAAATCTCAGCAAACTCATCAATGGTGGTAGAGTTGCGATTGCCCTGGGTCATCCACTGCAACCTCAGTGTCCTTCTCTCAACATAGAAGGTAGCGTAGAACTGCATGATGAGCTTCTTTTTTCCAGTCCTAGTGTACACTAAGCAGCTGTGTCAAACCATGCGGCTCACATGCTTGGAAACTTGCCTAAGTAGGCATCTTGCTGAATGTACTAGAAGTCGACCAAACACTAGTGGATCATAGTGTCCTTCCTAATGTACAGGAATGTACGTAGTAGTCCTACTGCACCAAGGACCAGAAGTGGGATCCATCGCATCTCGGGCGAACTCATACGGGTTTGTCTTCAAGCAAATCTTCCTCAGATCTTTGTTCTAGAATGTCTTGTCTATCACTAGCTGAGGAACCCTGCCTTACTTGGGCATGTGGCGGACTAGTGCTAGGGAGATCAAGGTTGCAGGCTCTCAATCATTTGGTCCATGTGCACCCTGGATTTGCGCACTTTGGGTTCCTGCCCTTGAGTCTAAGGAGCCAGCTTCCCCTTGCCCTTCTGATTGGGGTTTGGTTGCAGCGAGGAGATTGGTTGGCCATCATCTTTTGGTTGCAGCGAGGAGGTGGAGGTGAGGATTGCTCTGTTGTTTGTGATGTGGCTGCTTGATAAGTGTATGGGTGTCCTAATCTTTCCAAGAGAACATGAATCGATTTGTGAAGATGACTTTAATGACTTGACTACATCGTACGATGATGATGCACCTTAGCAATCACTAAACTAGTAGGTAGCTGACAATGCAGGAAGCACAACCAATGTGAACTCGAGGTTCAATTCCCTGCAAGCAATCAAAGAGCAAGCAAGAAATATAAGAAGCAATCTGAAATTGTGGGTATAGATGAAGTATATTGATAACGTGGTGTTCCGATAAGCAGTCATGACAACTGGTTGTTGAACACAATCATAGATGCAAGTGGAAATCTATTAACTAAATACTCGAACTGGCGTATATTTATAGGTGGAAACAGGTCCCCTGGCCAAAATACTCGAACTGCCAAAAGGCGGTTCGGGCGGCTTAAGCCGGCTACTAGGCCGGTCTGACCGGCTAAAATCTGGATCCTCCAGGTTGCAGTCTGGTATAGGTCCGGCCTCTCTAGTAGCATTTCAGACTAACATCTAGACCCTCCGGGTGAAGGTCTAGATTTTGATGGTGACTGAAACTTGTTGGATATCTTCTTTGTTTCCCTCTTTGGTCTCCATCATCAAGCAATCATGGTGGCTTCAATGTCTGGAAGTCTTCACTTGGCATCCCTCCTCCTTCCAAAAGCTTCATGTCTGATCCTTGGTTCCTTAATAACAAAAGAACATCGAACTCGGGTAGCATCATATTCATGTGTAAATCATGTGAATCACCAAGAAACAAAAGTATCTGATAGTTAATTTGACGTGCACGAGCTCTAGTCCTTTGTTCCTGTAAGTCTGCTGGAACTTGAACACCATCTTGTGGAAGAGGGGCTGTGGGTGTATCTATAGGAGCCATATCCTCATCACTGCTACTGCTGGTGCTTCTGTTGCTGATGTTGTTGCTACTGCTACTGATTGAGCTGCCTCTATAGCCTATGCCAGGGTAGCCTTGGCCCTAGTGGCTTGCAGCCTCTTCTCGTGCTGCCTCTCCTGCTGCTTCTTTAGCCTTGGCAGCCTCTTTTGCTAAAGCCTTGGCCATGGTGGCCTCTTCCTTCTTCCTCGCTCGCCATTCATGATTGAGATGAGCTTTACTTGCTCATGGAGACTGGCTCCTCATCATCCTCATCGTCATCCATCTCCATAGGAAGTGGAAGATGGAAGACTCCCTTGAGGCCCTTCTTTTTGATGGATGGACGTTTTAGCTGTTCAATGAAGAGGCATGAGCTCTAGTCATTGGTCCTTGTAATGCTAGAACTTGAACACCATCTGTGGAAGAGAGGCTGTGAGAGTATCTTTAGGACCCATGTCCTCATAACTGCTACTACTGGTGCTTCTGTTGCTGATGTTGTTGCTACTACTACTGATCGAGCTACCTCTACAGCCTATGCCATGGTCACCTTGGCCCTAGTGGCCTCTACCTTTGCAGCCTCTTCTCGTGCTGTCGCTCCTACTGCTTCTTTAACCTTGGGGGCCTCGTCTGCTAAAGCCTTCGCCTTGGTGGCCTCATCCTTCTTCCTAGCTCGCCATTCACGATCGAGGCGAGCTTTTCTTGCTCGTGGAGACTCCAACTCCTCATCATCCTCATCGTCATCTATCTCCATAGGAAAAAATGTGGACGATGGAAGACACCCTTGAGGCCCTTCTTTCTAATGGATGGATGTTTTAGCTATTCAATGAAGAGGCATGAGCTCTAGTCATTGGTCCTTGTAATGCTAGAACTTGAGCAACATCTTGTGGAAGAGGGGTTGTGGACATATCTGTAGGAGACATGTCCTCATCATCCTCCCCTTCTTGAATTGAAGTCGTCCTCAACGGAAGCTCATCATCCTCTCCTAAATAGGCTTTAAATCTGCAATGTTAAATGTTGGGCTAACACCAAAATTGTTAGGCAACTCAAGTTTGTATGCCTTATCATTAATTCCTTCCAACACTTTAAAAGGTCCATCATCTCGAGGCATCAACTTAATCTTGCACAAATCAGGGAACCTATCTTTTTTCCAATGCAACCAAACAACATCACCAGGTTCAAAAGCAACTTGTTTTCTTCCCTGATCACCTGCAGTTTTATACCTCGTATTCATGCAATCTACATTTTCTATAGTTGTCCCATGTACTTTTAAGATCAATAGATGGAAGAGGTAACAAATCAATTGGTGCACGAGGAATAAAACCATACACAACCTCAAAAGGGCACTTCTTAGTGGTAGAACGTAGAGAACAATTATAAGGAAACTCAATATGAGGCAAATATTCTTCGCACGTTCGCAAATTTGTTTTCAAAATAGCCCTAAGCGTGGTAGATAGTGTTCTATTAACCACATCAATTTGTCCCACGGTATTGAGGGTGACATGTAGTACTAAACAGCAATCTGGTACCCAATTTAGCTCATAAGCATCTCCAAAAGTGGCTAAGAAACTTAATATCACGATCTGAAACATCAGTATTGCGCACACCATGCAATCGAATGACCTCACAAAAGAATAAATCAGCAATATTCATAGCATCATCACTCTTATGACAAGATATAAGTGTGCCCTCTTAGAAAATTGATCCACGACCACAAAGATGCTATCCGTCCCCTTCTTTGTTCTAGGCAATCCTAAAACATGTCCATAGGAATATCCTCCCAAGACACGCTAGGAATAGGATGAGGACAAAGTCAATACTTAGCTTTTTGACATGGAGTGCAGCGAGCAATGACTCTCTCAACATCCCGTCTCATGTTCGGCCAATAAAAATGAGTAGCAAGTACATCCTCCGCCTTCTGTGCGCCAAATTGTCCCATCAATCCTCCTCCATGCGCCTCCCGTAACAACAAAAGATGAATGAAGCTAGCTGGATGCATAGCTTGATAGCAAGAAATGCAAATCCATCATTAATGATGAACTTGTTCCATGTTCTCCCTTCCTTATAATTTTGCAATACATCTTTAAATTCAGCATCATGCAAATATTGCTCTTTATTGGTTTCCAATCCAAAAATCTTGAAGTCAAGTTGTGAAAGCATAGTATCATGATGAGACAAGGCATCAACAATAACATTTTTTACCCTTCTCGTAGTTAATGATGTAGGGGAAAGATTCAATTACACTCAATTTCTCGCTAAAATATGCAATAGTTTTGCCTTCTCGCAATAGCACAACACCTTACCCAATTCCACTAGCATCACATTCAAAATCAAGGAGTTGAAGTAAAGGTGCATGTGTCAATTTTTCTTTCAATACCATGAAGGCATCATCATGTGTATTGCTCCAAACGAATGGAACATCTTTCTGTGTAAGCTCATTCAATGGTGCGGCAATTGTGCTGAAATATTTGATGAAGCAGCGATAAAATCCAGCAAGCCCTAGAAAACTCCGCCCACCGTTTTAGGAGGCGGCCAACTATGTGTGGCTTCGGTCATGGCTTTATCAACTTGAATACCTTGTGGAGTAACAACATAACCAAGAAACGACACTCGGTCGATGCAAAATATGCACTTTCCAAGGTTACCAAATAAACATCCATCACGTAAAGCATTAAAAACAACACATAGATGATCAATATGGTCGTATAAAGATTTGCTATAAATCAGTATATCATCAAAATAAACAACAAAAAATCATCCAATGAAAGCACTCATCAATTGCATGAAAGTACTATGATGAGGACATGACCCCCATGGATACACCCCCGGCCAACTCTACTACCACTACTTCAACTACGTCCGCTACTAAAGCTACAAAGAACAAAAGGAGGTTTGTGAAGATCTTCAAGAACAAGCGAGGAGTCAAGTTCAAGCTCTCAGGAGAAGGAGGAAATGAAGCTCACGTGACCTTTACCATGTACCACATGAATTAGTGTTGTATAAGGAGCTCTCCCTAGAGATCAAGTTCTACAAGTTTTGGACTCTGATTCGGATTGCTGAGACAATCCTGACTTCAAACGTCTATATCTTGGGCACATGGACTCTGATTTGGATAATCTTGGACTCTTTAGAAAGCTTATCTTGTGCTCTTTCCAACCTGTCTAGCCTCATCTCCAAATTCCTTACGAGCATGCTGCAATTCCCAAACAATTTGTGACTATCTCTGAAATAGATCACCCATTCTCTTTATATACCCCCTGGGATTCTCTCTTTAGTTTTGGGTTTTTTTAGCATAGTTTTGTTGCCTAGGGCCAAACAACATTGTCTCTAGTTGTGTCTTGTGATCACCTAGTTTGACTACTTTGCAGAACTCCACCATATCAATACATCATACTTCATCTATATTTGCAATTTCAGATTGCCTTCAATTATAATTACTCGTTCTTTGGTTGCTTGTAGGGATAAAGAACCTCATGCTTAGGTTGATCATGCCCACAAAAAGGTCAATAACCTTCAGGAGTTGATTTAGCGATTGCCTAGACACTTCGTCATTGTACGAGTATAGCTGGATCGTCAAAGTCACCTCCACCAAACCGACTTGTGTTTCTCATCGAAATATTGGGACACCCAAGTTCTATCATACTAGGTGCATTAGTTTAAACCAAATAGCATTACTAATGTCAGGGCCCTAGAATTACATATGACTAGAGGAATGGCTAATCACCAAAGATCGAGCATCCAGTCGACCCAGTGGCACGGTACCTGCGTCGTACATACCAAGGTGGAGTGGTCCGACACTTGACCAACGCACCATACGATCACCAGAGCCGTATACCTTCACCTTTGGTCAAGCCAGCTAGAAGCGATTAAACTTTCAAAAGTCACATCTAATTCCCGAAATCCTGTGAAAGCTTAAGGTCATTCTCAAATCCACTGAGCAAAACAAGACGGAGGAGCCTAGTGATCACACCTACACTCTAACCTAGCCCTGAGGCTAGTGGGTCGCTCGAAAGCCTGGTATGATCCACCAACACCCTGCCAAGCCAGCACAGCATCTCAGCTAGCGGGTCACTCAACCGATACTTGTCCCACTAAGTGAAAGAAAGAACAACTATAATCCTTCACGGCTCACCCATACAGTTCAACTCATACACGCACGGTGTATGGGTAACCACAATAACAACTTAAATATCATAATAAACTCTAAAAGAAGGGGTTACTAGATAGGTATACACGTCCCTTACTCGGGACCGTTATAGAGCTTACATACACATCGACCTGGGGGTCGTTCAGGTTAAACAAACGACCAAATCAGCAGTGGACGATAATATAAAACACCGAGATGACAACCTAATCATCTCCCAACACTTCTACAAAAGCAACATCATGACCAAGTTGAGCAAGCCTTGCAACTACACGTCCAAATCAGCATAACTGGAATCATAATAAGCTAGGAATCTATAACTGCCTGCAGGAATGGAATTCCCGAGTGAGTACTTTCATACTCGCAAGATACTAATATGCTCATTTCAGGTTAGTCTTAAGCATGGCATGGTAATTAAATGGCAGTAGTAATCAGGCAACTCAATTAAGCAGAAACAACTAGAGACAACATATCCCTAGCATCTAGTTCATGGATTGCAAGATATAAACCAGTCAATCAAGAAAATAAATTGACATATCATCCAATGAATCATCATGACCAGATCTGAAATTGCATGAATAGCATCACCCAAAGCATCAAAATTGCTGTCAGCAAGTAACAATATATCAAAATTAACACTAGAGCTGAGCTACTGCCCAAATGCTCTATTGAAGTGTTCAATTATTGGCTCCTACCAATTTGTGACTCCAATCATAGCCAACACATTTTAGTCGCTCTAAGCCCTCCTAGGTTTCAAGGGATTCCGGGATGAGTATAACTATCTGCATCCCGAATCAATTGCAGTCGAAGAAAGAGCTACTACCCTTACCTCAAACGGGAATATCTCGATAATGTCGAGGGTGCATGGTTGGCCGACCATTACCCTTCCTAACACTTATCGATCATACCCTGGCATTGACTTAAGGAGGGATCCCATTTCTAAGATCACGCGAGCTGCTACTCGTCAAGTCCCCAATGAGGATCCACTCCTGTCTCTCACAACTTTCCAAAGTTTAAGTGAGTAATTATGCAATTTAAGGAGCACACCCATGCTGGTCATACACACGAGCAGCTCATGCTAGTAATTGGATGCACCACATACATCATTTCGAAATGTTCGAACTACACATCAATAATTAACCAATGCATAGCAAAAGATAACCGAAAAATTTCTAACAAGCGAGCATGCTTGCCTGGCTATCCAAGATCATAAGCTTGATGGGAAACCACTTCAAGATCACCCGTGTTGCCCGATTCTATTAAAATAATACTGAAAGGCCAGAAAAACGACGAAAAGAGCATAAATCAAAACCAGCATGAAACCAGAAAATATAATGCATGAAATGCATTCTGAAGTGTAGGAAATTCTATCATGAAACTAACGCAATTGGAATCGTTTCATTTGGAGTCCTACAGCTCAAGTTATAGTTTTTTTAAGGTGGTCACGGTTAAACTTGAGGGTGATTTGTAACTTTTAAAATTATTCATAGTGGTAGTATGTGAGAGAATGATAATACGATTATATGCTAGTCCTTAGATTAATTATGTCACCAAGCATTTTAAGTGTGATGGTTAAGCTAGATTCTCTAGTGTTTATTTTTACTATTAAGCCTAAAGGGACAATATAGCCATTAAAAAAAACAGTGGCATCATTAAATCCTACAAGTATAAAGATGAATTTAGGTGAGCATTTGGAGGTTGTATGCATTTTCTATGAGCTTTTGAAGGTTTAGCAATTCGTAGCATTTCTTGTCTTCTTCTCAGTAAGGAAAAATAGGGAAAAACATTTTTATTTAATCGAAGGCTTAAGGAGGGGTGGTATGGCTGTTGTTATCAAGTATATGGCATAGCTTTTACCCACTTTCTTCTAAACCAGGCCCATGTATATAAGGAATCAGCTAGCTGATTGATTAAGTATCATCACACTTATTCTTACAACCGATCATTGGCTTCAACTAATTTGGCATTAATACATTACATGAATTGGGGTCTAACGGTCATTCATATATGCATTAGCTCATGTTTCTATTTATCAAGTGAGCTAACTACTAGTTAGTGGATCCTTGCATATCAAACAAGCCAGACATCACTTAATTAGCTCTAATCAATAGCTAATCTTATAAGCATAGTGCACCAAGCATATGGACGCTTAAGTAATAGATTCAATGTTTAGTCATCCAAGGTGATAGAGCATAGATAAATAGTCTAAACCAAACATATCTGGTCCTGGTGGCATTACTAAACGATATATAGATTTCAGCAACTGATGAGCAGTCATGCCATTCGATATGTTAGAGATCTAATTAACCGCTGGGTTTGATTAGTCGGTAAATAGGATAGTATACCAATTATGCTCGTCACTGTTTAATCGAGTAGAAAACGGACACAGCAGACACCCTTGATTGGAATGATTTCCTTACTAATGTCTAAACGTGACCTCTTGGCATTAATTACACTGATCAATAGCTGAGCTCTTTCTAACATCAATTGTTCCGATATCTACTTGATGCGTGTCCTAACGGAGAAATAACAGTGGTATCAATTGTGCTAGTTAACAGCCAACTTATTTTTACCGGATATGGCATGTTCGTTATTAACCATTGCGGTTATAATTTGTCAAGTATTCGTTATTTATGTTATTTACGTTAATATGTGTTATAAAGTATTAGCTCGTTCAGATTAATTAATATTCATGAATTCAACTAATGGTTATTAGAGTCATTGGTACATTGATATGTTTAAATCTCCCTAATGACCAATGATCCTACAGAACCAAAGTATTACTTATACTCATCAAAAACTAGCTTTAACTTATCCTATCTCAGCTATGGTCTTGCCTTTGGATGCGTATGAAAACAGCAATATGCTAGATATGCTAGCTAACGATTAGTTACTAACCATAATTGACCTAGTAGTTATTAGTATAGTAGTTCGTTTGATACACCCTTGACTAGTACATTAATTTCTGAAATGATCTCTTATATTGACTGAGCTCATTTGTCATCAATTGAACTTAGCATATCACTACAGGAGTATGTTTACTTCTAAACATCAGTGCAACGGTGCATAGATTATGGTAATCATCAGAATACTAAGTGACAATTTGATCAATTTTCAAGAAGGTGGTTCTGCAGCGATTAGAATTTGTAATGGTACTAGTCATTGACTAAAGTTGTATTTAACCAGACATGCACTTAACTGATGCATCAGTTAAGCCGATTATCAGCATGCTCAATAAAGGTTTTCTCCGATCAATGCTTTAGCCGACGACTTCACTGCAATCAAAGCATCAACTGCTAACAACTAACTTAATCACCAAGACGTTAACCACTCCAACTTAAACCAACAACCTAACTGCTAATTGCTACTGATGAAAGCGGCCACTACGGTGATGCCCTATGGTCAGACCTACCTCAGAAGAAAAGAATTCCGACGAGCAGCAAAGCTACCGGAAGGCATGGAGAAGGAGCTCACCGCGAGATCGGAACCGAGTCCGATGGCAGGTTGGGGTCAACGCCGGTGGTGGAGGAGCGGCTCCGGGCTTGGCTCGCGGTGGTCGACAGTGACGTAGAGGTGGCGGGGTCTCGGCGGCATGGTCCTCAGCAGCAAGATGATGGCGACCTAGACCTGGGCATGCTGGGGAAGAGGGTGAGGATGATGGCTTGGTGAAGGGCTTTGGAGCTCAGGCGCTGTGCGGCGAGGAGTCCAGCTCTGGGCGACGGCGCCATGGGCACACCTTGGAGCTCGACTGCAACGGGGAGTGCTGCGGAGGCGGAGACGGGCAGCTCCGCCCGGGGCTCCTGCAACTCCCGAGCTGGGTGACAAGTGCGGTGGCAAGAGAAGGAATTGGGGAGGCTTGGCTTTGGAGGATGAAGTTGCAGATGACGACTCAATGCACACGAACACAGTAGACACAGAGAAAATAGAGTTTTGTGCTATGAACAACTTAGCAGTTTTTCTAGGTTCTTTCTTCCTTTTATTAGACACGATTACAAACATTACTTCAGCCACGATCTGCCATTGTCGTGCCATCCCATGACCAGCTCGGCAAGGCCTACTTCTATGCTAACTGAAAGCAAAAGAATCGGTCATGGCGAGAAGCGCGCATGCCGCTCACTACCACTAGTACAAAAAATGCCATCCACGATCGGTATCACTGACGGGTAACTCATGCCCGTCAGTAATGAGTTCACTTCACTGATGGGTAGATTTTCTACCTATCAGTGATGCCTATGCCATGAGCTTGAAAGCTTTTTGCAAAGATTTCATCATTGACGGGTAGGAAAATCGACCCGTTAGTGATGACTTTCAGTGACGGGTAGATTTTCTGCCCGTCAGTGATAACATTATTTATCACTGACGGGTAGAAAAACTGACTCGTCAGTGATGACTTCCAGTGTCATCACGGACGGGTAGAAAACTGACCCGTCAGTGATGACCTTCTTAGCAATGACGGGCATAATTTTGGCCCGTTCGTGATGACTTCTTCTATCTATAAAATGCCCTAAATCCTACTCCCACACAGCCCTAGTCCTCTCCAATCGTCTGCCTGAAAGGACCTCAGATGCCGACTAGAGGGGGGGTGAATAGGAGGCTAACAAAAAAATTACTTCTTTTAACTAGATTGTTTAGATTAAGCCTTATGCAGAAGCAAGGATTAGCTAGCTGTGTGACAGGTGAGTGACACAGGTAAGTTGTGATGTGTAAATTAGCATGCAGCTCTCACACAGGTGCCTAGCATAGGTGGGCTAATGACTTAGCAAAATGATAAGCAATCAAAGTGTCTGTGTAACTGGTAGCTGACACAGGTGTGAGATATGATCTATACCAACTGTGAGACAGCTAACAAGACACAGGTGTAAAGGTGATCTAAGCAAATAAACAGAATATCTATATGAGCATACAAGCAAACAGATATAGCAAGAGACAAGGAGTAAAACAACAAGTACTCAGGAGACAGAGTGTTTTTCACCGAAGTTCCCAGCTCTTTGCAGAGTGGTACGTCTCTGTTGGAGAGGCTACTCCGAAGAGATCGCCAGCACTGAATCATGCTTGTTCTCCGAGTACCTGATCTCAGGCCTCTTCCTTTGCTTGTGGAAGTCCTTTTGCTTGTAGCAGGTAGACTTCAATCACCTTCACAGACTACTGGTCCAGCCCACACAAGCTTGGGTGGTACCAGCAACTCCTACGCCCGTCTAGGAGTAGACACTCCAAGAGTAATAGATTCAGCAGTAACAACTCTTGGAGGAACCAATGCTCTTTGCTCAAGAACTCTAACCCTTCCTGAACTGACACTTAGGAAACTTGGCTTTCATTCGGTGGAAAGAGGCTTTGCAATGGTCGAATGTGAGTTACTGATTGGCTCATTGGTTGAGGTCGAAAACCTCCCCTGGTCCCCTATATATAGGGTTCACAGGCACTTGACCGTTACACTGTTGCCACGTAGGATTAAGTGAATCACCGGTGTCAGCCACCGGTGACACAGCCAATCACTCTGCCCAACTATAACCGGCTCAAACAGACCAATACCTGTGTCACCGACGACACACACAACTAAACCCTAAACTGACGTACCCCGCACTGCTCAGCCCGGTCTTGGCACATGACATGCCCTCAGCGTGCACACTCTCTGAAACCTATAAGGAGAGAACCTCCGACAGCCTTCCGACTCAGCAGACAAGCTATCGCAGCGCAGGTTCATTAGCGTTTACAAGCTCTCCCCTGGTACAGACATGTACCTGAGTCATAGAGCGTTAGACCACCTGTGACACCGCTGTGTCACACCGGTGACTCTAACCCCTAGGGTTTTCTACTGCTAGCACTGCAGAGTGCCAGCTCCAACTAGTTTTATACTTATACAAAACTGCTGACACAGGACCACTAACCTCAAAGCATTAGTGCCACTGTCCAACATCCTAAGCATTGAGCAACTAGAACCTCCACAGAGCATCACTGCTTCATCTCTCTTGATAGTACGGGCTTTTCCTATGTACTCAAAGAAACTAGCAAATCTAGGCTTTACCTGCCCACCAACTGTAGTCATGGTCCTTGACGCATCAAGCCACCATCACCTTGCTTGCAACTCCTTGCACATCACCGGCTTCTTCACAGCTGTGGCACAGCTGCCTAGCACAGCCATTCCTTAGTGCTGGAAACCACCCTTGTACCCTTTTTAGTGGTCATCCTTTCCTTAATGACCCTTCTTCCTGGAACCTACAAACCTGCTTACACTCACTGTAAACGTTAGATTCTAGTTTGAGTTGCCATTAACCATCTGTCGGCGTAGAGACGCCTCTAGCGGTGGTCCGGAGGGACCCCCTTTGGAATTCGGCCCAGGGGAGTAGTGAGTTTCTTACGAGCCTTGGTGTGGATTAGAGTTTAGCGAGTAAACCCGGTGGCTAAGGATGTAATGACGCAAGGATTTACCCAGGTTCAGGCCACCCCGGAAGGTGTAATACCCTACGTCCTGCTTGTTTTTGTATATATGTGCGTATATGGCAAGTATGATGAGTTACAAAGGTGCGCACTGTTCTTCTTCTTGCTCTAGCCCAGCGGAAGAACGGTGCTTCTTCGGTACGGATTTAACCTAAGGAAAATCGAACTAGGAAAGGAGCCCCCTCTTGCATGGACCAGGCTCTCCCCTTATATACTTGGGGGAATACCACATAGGTCGGCAAAGGAAAATGAGCTGGACTGATACTGTGGGCGACGTGGGTGCAACTGGAAGCGCCCACACCTCTATTTAATGCGAACTGCATACTTTCGGCCGGGACGTCGCTTCACCGTATGTCGGAACAGGGGTTCTGACATCTTTACCTTCGGCGGGCCCCGTGGATGAAGACTTATTGGCCTCTTCTGACTGGGTCGGTAGAATACCCACTCGCGGGTCCCATGGGTCAGCCTCTCAACCCGCGCAATGAGTTGCGCGGCAGCGTCCCCCATGGGGTAGAAAGGGTGACAGTGACAGGGCGTGCGGGGCGGCGCGCTTGGTTGGTCAAAGAATCTGTCAGCCCGGGCCCACCCTTCAGAGAGAGAGAGGGATAGCTAACAGAGCTTATCACCTGCACCAGTGGGACCCGGTCTTGACCGTCATCATCCCTCATAGGGCTTGGGGTTCCTCGTCGAAATGACAGGCATTAAATGCCTCCGCCAGAGCGGAAGCTTACTGGAGAAGCTGGGTGCTGGCTGACGCAAATGGGCGAGGGTCCCGCCAGAGGACACGTCGTCCCCCGAGCACTCGGTCCCGAGCATCTTCCTTCGCTAGGAGAGGGCGCCAGCTGTCTTTTGGATGCCCCCGAGCAATCCCGAGCGCTCGGGAGCACTCACAGGGGGGCCGCTCGGGGCGCCTTGAAGGGGGAGCCCGAGGGAGAGCGCTCGGGAAGGGACCCCGAGCGCACCCTTCGCCCTCTGGGACGCCGAGCGCTCGGGGACGGACCCCGAGTGCCCGCTCAGCGCGTGGGCCGTGGACTCCCGGAGGCCCAAGACCCCTTCTGGTTTGCAGACGCGGCCCTCTGGAGGAGACCCCTTATTCCTCAGGAATGGCCACGGGTTCCGCACGGCGACCCGGGTGGAACCCAAGGCCCCAGCGACCGGAGCGCCACGTGTCACCATCTGCGGCATTTGGTTGGCCTCCGCCGGCGGTAAGGGGTACCCTGGGCCCCATTCCGCCGACACCATCAAAACCAACTTGGGTCCTAGATGCTGTTTCACCGCCGCCCCTCTCCTCTCCCCATTCCCTTTCTCCATCTCTCCCTCCCTCGATCTCTCCCCTCCTCCTGCTTCCTCTCATCCACAACCGGCGGTATCTCTCATCCCTGTCGTGCTGGATCTGTCGTCGCCTCCTCGCGGGCTGTTGTTTGATGCTTGCGGCGTATGTTTTGGTGCAGGGAGCGAGGAGAGATGGTGACCAAGAGGAGCGTGGGCACCCTGGGAGAGATAGGATCTAAGAGGGAAGAAGGTGCTCGTGCGCACCGACCTCAACGTGCCACTCGACGACGCCCAGAAGACCACCGATGACACCCCCATCCGCGCCCACCATCAAGTTCCTCCTCGAGAAGGCGCCAAGGTCATCCTCGCCAGCCATCTGGTGAGCACCTAACAGCATGATTTTACCACGACTTGGACCTTCCGAGATTCACCTAACACCACGATTTTACCATGAATTTGACCCCTTTAGTTTTACTAACACCACCAATTTACCACTTTTTGGACTGCATTTCATATACCTAACACTTTGAATTTACCATGACTTGGACCCCTACTTGATTTACTAACATCACGATTTTACCATTACTAGGACCCCTTTTGCTTTAACCTAACACCATGATTTTACCTCAATTTAGACCCCTACTTGATTTACTAACACGACGAATTTACTATGACTTGGACTCCTACTTGATTTTACCACAACTAGGACTTTGTTTGGGATGAATGGATAATTTGTGTGGTTAGGGAGATGTGCCGAGTTTTAAACCATATGGACTCAACCAGGCTTGTATCTTTTAAGTTTTAGGTTAGGCAAATCAAGTAGGAGTCCAAGTCATGGTAAAATCGTGGTGTTTCAAGTCATGGTAAAATCGTGTTGTTAGTAAATCAAGTACTAGACATTCCCATGTATTTGTAGCTTAACTGTATCTTTTCCTTTTTCAGAAGTATCAACGTCACAACATATCTGAGGATGCTTGGTAGGCATCAAGAGGACTGTCGACCTCAAGCAGGCTCCACCAAGCAAGAAGGCGGCAACCGAGTCCACTTTCCAATCGGCCAAGGACACTAAGAGTGTCTAGGTCCACCCTGATGACCCGTCCAAGACGGTCCAAATCGGGTCCGACCTCGAGGCCAAATAGGAAGGCGCGCTCATCGACTTCCTTCGTGAGAATTGGAACATCTTTGCATGGAAGCCAACCGACATGCCCGGAGTTCCAAGGAAGTTCGCCGAGCACTCCCTCAACATCACCAAAGACGCGAAGCCGGTCAAGCAGTCCCTCCGCTGCTTCGCCGAGGACAGGCGCAAAGCCATCAGAGAAGAGATAGCCTAACTCCTTGCGGCCGAGTTCATAAAAGAGGTTCTTCACCCGGACTGGTTAGCAAATCCAGTCCTGGTTCTTAAGAAGAACAAGACTTGGCGAATGTGTGTAGATTACACCTCGCTGAACAAGCCTTGCCCCAAGGACCCGTTCGCACTACCTCGTATTAATCAGGTAGTCGACTCTACGGCCGGGTGTGAGCGTTTGTGTTTCCTGGATGCCTATTCAGGCTACCACCAGATAAAAATGAAAGAGTCAGATCAAATAAAAACTTCTTTCATTACCCCATTTGGGGCTTATTGTTATATCACTATGCCTTTTGGTTTGAAAAATGCTGGCGCTACATATCAGCGATGTATGCAGAAGTGTTTGCATGACCAGATAGGCAGGAATGTCCAAGCCTATGTTGACGACATCATAGTGAAGACAAGAAAGAGTGCGGATCTCTTGACCAACTTGGCTGAAACCTTCGCCAATCTCAAGAGATTCGATATGAAGCTCAACCCGGAGAAGTGCGTGTTCAGAGTCCCCTCTGGGAAGCTACTCGGGTTCATTGTTTTCGAGCGAGGAATCGAGGCAAACCCGGACAAGATTGAGATCATCCTCAAGATGGCAGACCGAAGGATCTGAAGGCTATCCAGAGACTGACCGGGTGCGTGGCTGCACTCAGTCAATTCATTTCCTGACTCGGTGAAAAGGCCTTGCCTTTCTACCAACTCCTCAAGAAATCCAACTCCTTCGAGTGGACCGACGAAGCTCAAAAAGCCTTCGACGACCTCAAGCGACTATTGTCCATGCCTCCAGTCCTCGCTGCACCGATGGAAGGGGAGCCCATGCTGTTCTACATTTCAGCCACCAATCAGGTGGTCAGCGTCGTTCTGGTGGTAGAACGCGCTGAAGAAGGCCAAGTGCAGAAGGTGCAGTGATCCGTCTATTATGTCAGCGAGGTCCTCTCGAGTCGAAGCAGCGCTACCCGCACTACCAGAAGCTCGTCTATGGCGTGTTCGTGGTAGCGCGGAACCACTACTTCCAAACCCACTTGGTTAGCATGGTCAGCCACGCTCCACTACTGTAGAAAAGGCTACCAGTGACGGGCCCAAAATGCTCATTAGTGACGAGCGGGCCGGCCCGTCACTGGTAATCCGCCACTGGTAAGTGGTTACCAGTGACAGGCACCACGCGCGTCACTGGTAAGTGGTTATCAGTGACGGGCTCCCGCTCGTCACTGGTAAGTTTTTACCAGTGATGTGCGCGCCTAGACACCCGTCACTGGAAAATGCATCTCCAGTGACATGCACACGGAGCCGCACGTCACTGATGAGCTGAATACCAGTGATGATCATTCCAGGCCGCACGTCACTGGTACTTGGACCCGGCCCAGCCCATTACTATGTTTATATGTATAATCAGCAATTAAAAATTCAAATTCCACAGCAATTCAATTCATCTCATCATCAGATCACCACCCATATATCATAGTATTTATCCATGCGACTTGAAACCACAAACACAACATATATGTAGATGTCTCAAACCGATCGACTATGAAAATAACAAATGTAGAAAGTAACAAGACGTAAATATATCCACAAGTGCATAAAGTAGACTAGTTTGGCAATACACGACCACAAACACAATACATATGCAGTGTTATTCCCTCCTCTAGGGCCTAGCTGCATGTAGGCGACTACGTCTTCCCGGGTGCTGAACAAGGACGGGACTTGGCGAGCTCGCTGCTCTAAGCGAGCGGCATGTTCCTCCCTTAGGTCATTGCCGGCGTAGAAAAGCCCGGTATCCAAGACGACATCCTTGTTGATGATATTCGCAAACACATTCTGGTAGGGTGCAAACTCTTGCTTCTAGTCATACGGCTTGTGCTCGAGGTTATTACTCCACTTGCGTAAGTCCTCAGGTTTGCAAAACGTGTTCCGTGCCCGTATAAAGTCATCCATGTGGGAGCAGACGTAGTAGCCACACGTCACACTATTCTCCGGCTGCTGTCTGCAACAGAAATTAGTCACGTGTTTGAAGTGTGGACCACCACATCTTTTTGCCACAGTTCCTCCCTTGTGTGCAAAGTCGAAGAGAGCATCATCCAAAACTTTCTTAAGTAGGGTGTAGTTTTTCTTCTCCCTTTTCATGGAATCATAGTAATAAGCCTTGCTTTCCTTCCGCACTAGTACTAAGAGGATCCAGTGGTCACTGCACAAACATGTGAACAAACCAATATTAACCCACGAAGTTGGCTAGGTGCACAAGCAAAAGAGAAATTTACGAGAGCACAAAGTAGAGAAGGACTTACATGGGATTGTAGGGCACGAGTAGGTATTCCTTGCCCTTATGCGCTAGCAGCGCACTCATGAGGTATTCTTTTGTAATATCCCTACCTTGTTCGGAGCGAACGTTGTTCTCGTGCATGTGACACGGATCTGCTATTCCAACATCAACAATCTTCAGGCGTCTGGTCTCTCTGGCTTGGTGCAGCACCCATAGCCTGACTAAGGATGCTTCGAGCCTATAAAGGTTGAACATGCCGAAGATCTCCGCAAAGTCCAGATAGAATTTATCCGCGGGATACTCGTCGATGAAATGGAAACCCTCTGGCACCTTCACCGTGTAATATGAGACATTACTTTCATCTAGTGCTAATTCCAACTGTCGAATGTTCTCATGCAAAATCTTCAGTTCGTTTGGGAGGATGTCGAACTCATCCCTTGGTACCATGGGGTGACCTGGGACATGATAGGCCCACCATTGATGACCTGTTGCTCGCTGTCTTGATTGGGAAGATGCTGGGTAGGTTAAGGATTTTTTCATCCTCGCCTCACCCTGTCTATCGTTAGTATTGGTGCTGGCATGTGTCTTCTTCGCCCCTTTTTTCCTCGTATGCTGCGGTTCTAGAGATATGGCCCTCTGACCGGCCATCGCTTCTTTGGGTGCGCCCATGAGTGTGTTAGGAGTCAACTTCGTCTGGGCTTGCTCGTCATGCTGGGGTGGCGGCGTATCTACAAATAATTGTGCCCCTGCGTCACGAGGCATGCCATGCTCTGTGCCCTCATCGGCGCCCTCCATCTCCAGATCCCTATACGATAGAGGTGGGCAAAGACCCAAAGGAGATGGTCTCGCTGATGGACTGTGGGTGTGGCTCGGTGACGGTGTTGCGCGATTGGAGGTCTCAATCAACTTTATCGTGTCCTTCGGCCACCTAAGAAAAAACCCCTTGCAGGCTCCTAGTTTTTCGTATCCCTCTTCAGGGGGGTCATTCAAAACCAAGTCCTCAAAGTTGCCGACCACCTTAGTCAACTCCACCCTCGCCAAGTTTGGTGCTAAATCCACATAGTGCATCTTGTTCTCCGGCGTTATTGGGTGGACTCGACCGTATGCGACTGTCACCATCGACCCGAGCACTTGGGTCTGGAGATGGCACGGAGTGATTACCTGCAAAACATACATACGGGTGGATGCGTCGTCGATGTTAAAGTGCAAACAATGAAACCAAGACATACTAGAATGATATGTTGAGTCGACGACGCTTACCGTGAGGCCGTCGATTGAATTTGGCGACCCGGGGCCAATGCTCAAGACAGAGGGGCTGCTACTCCTTGCAGCAGTGAGGGGCGGCGGCTGGGTATCAAGATTAAAGGCCGGCGGCTAGGTATCAGGATGCATGGGTGGACGTCGTAGTTGCTCATATAGAGGCCCTAATAGACATTTCACCGCCGCCTCCACTCGCGCATCAAATTCCTTATCTTGCTTGGCTTTCCTCCTCTCGCGGGCAACCTCACGGGTTTGGGGACAATAATCAGCCCATCAAGCCCCATACCCGACGCCCATCACACGGCCATGAGTCTCCGGTTTGCCGAGAGCCTTGTTGATAGGGTCTTGCCACCTATCGCTATTGACAGAGTCCTGGGAGCTCTTAGGTTGCTGGCTTAGCTTTTTCTGCACGTAACATCAACCGTTTAGAAACGTACCTTTTCAGAAATTAATCTACGTAGGAAAAATAAAATAAATTAGGTTCAGAGGTTACCAGTTCTTCGTGCACCTCCTTCAGTTTCTCGTGTGTGAAGATCGGTTCCCCCGTCACTGGGTCAAATTTTGCGCGGGCCCTCACAAAACCTTTTCGCGCCCTGGCTGGATGTCCGAGAAAGGGGGTTCTTTCCCAACCACAATCAACTTTGCATCCTCCATGCCCCATTTTGGCTTCTTCCCTGGGTAACCACAGTTGCCGAGTTTGTGGTCACCCACGATCTTCCCCCGCATGTCCTTCCCCCACTCACTCAACTTCTTGAATTCATCGCCCAAGCGAGTTTGAATGAACTCGGTCCAGTCCGCCTCATCTATCGTAGGCCATAGCGGCCTTATCACGGTCTCAGAATCTTTATCCTTCTTTTTATTGGCACGGTATCACCATGTATTTAAGGCTTTGGACATCATGCTCAGGGCTTTAGTTGCGACTCTATTTTTGTCGGCCTCCGGGACGGAATACCTACTGAATAGCCTGTCCAAGAGGAGAGTTCGAAGATGCTCGGTTTCTTTCATCCTTATATCGGGGGTTGTGATCTTCACGGTTTCACGCATGGTGCAGCCTACGGTGTTTGAGTACCCCTGTGTAGCTTTTCTTGGACTGGCAGGTTTACCCAAATCATTGACTCGAGTGATTACGAAGGTGTCGGTACTCAACTTGTTTGGTCTCCTAGGTGCGAGCCGCCTTTTTCGCTTAGCTGGTGGAGCCCCGTCCGCCTGTTCTTCTTCAAAACCGGTCTCGTATTCACGGCCGGTCCCTTCGTCACGATCAATCGCGTCTTCAGCACCGCCGGACTCTTTTGCACGTCCAGACTCTTCATCCGACTCATCGTCGGACGATTCATACTCGTTGTGATCCTCGGCAGCAGGGTCGTCGACGATGGCAGCCCCCTGAGAGATTTGTTCGAGGGCCAGATCCCAGGGAGCTTTCGCACGCCCCTCGATATCTCGGGACGATGGCGGGGCATCCGTTGGTGTCCTCGACGAAGAGGGGGTACTTGCGGCCATTTTCAAACTAAATGGAAACTTGTTAAACAAAAAAATTCTGGCAAAACTAAAAAGGCTAAAAAAGCATATAATTGAGCATGAAAAAGAACAACAATAACACGAATATACCATACATATAATGAAAATTGAAAATTTTGGCATGACCTTGGCTAAAATTAACTAAAATTGAGTGTCGAACGTTGACAAAACATTGACGAAGCAACATTTTGACAAAACGTTGACAACTCTGTTTCCCTGAAAAAATAAACAGAGCAACGAATGTTGCCTCGGCTCGATGGCCGGTACCACAAGCACATCTCAAATACATTTCACATCTCACATTCATCCACGCACAAAAATATATCTCATGCATCAAATACAGATTTTGTTTCTCAAATTCCATCCACGCACAACAAATTCTTGAAATACATTTCATACAATCTGGTACTCAAACTATTAAACACAGTACAATTTTTGAAATTCTACAAATAACTTAAACTACTACAGAATGTGTGAAGTGGGCTTACCTGGCTCCTCGGTGCAGTGGCGAGGGAGGGGTCCGGCGGGGAGGAATGCCTACGAGGGGAGGCGCGGGAGGCCGGCGAGGAGGGGAGGCGAGGGAGGCGTCCGGCGTGGAGGCGAGCAGCGGCGGCGTGGAGATTTGAGGAACTAGGGCTAGGCGGGCGCGCGGGATTTGGGGAATTTTTCCCCAAGTCCCGCACGGGCGGTATATATGAGGTCCTTATCAGTGACGGGCGGTCTGCGTAGCTCGTCACTGGTAAACTTTATCAGTGACGGGCGGAATATGGGCTCGTCACTGGTATGAACTTTAGCAGTGACGGACGTTCTATGTGGCTCGTCACTGGTAAGTCAGCTAGGGTTGCACTTGATGCTTTTTGATCTATTTATTAATCTGGACTGCCTCATGTTTTCCCTCGAATAGCTCCATTACTACAACAATTGGAACATAGCATAAGAAGCTAAGGATCTTGTTTTCCATTAAGGATAATAAGGTGCAAATCTCGTAGCTAATTAAGGATAATAAGGTGCAAATCTCGTAGCTAGCTTCATTAAGTTAGCTACTATAAGAACTATATCTAGTAAATAGATAATACAACAATCTAAGCAGGGGCCACCTAGCTAGGTGCTTGCATCGGAGGATCCAATCTTTTCGTATATCGATAGAAATTTCTTAAAGAATTTTTGACGACACCGTTGTTTATTATTTGCGCAATGATTACTTTGTGAGTATAGATAGAATTAACATAAAAGCACGATTGTTATATACATAAATTTGGTATGGTGTCATTATATGACCTGAAGAGCCTGTGTTTAAAATTTCAAACAATTTCACAAAAGTGAGCTATACATTGCTTTGAAACTGAAACATCTCAACAATCATACATCGTTTTCTTAATAGTAGCACATATAATCATGCATACATCGTTTTCTCTGATGTAGCACATACTTAAGTACATCATTAATTAACTTAACTTATGACATTCTTCGACAATCTTCTCACTCTTCGACACTCTTCTCAACGGTAGTCTTGGTCTTCTTCCTGATATAGGTTAGCCCCTCGGAGTGACTTCGTCTTTTGAAGGGACGCACGGCGGGACATGTAGTTCTGCTCCTTCTGCTGGGCCGTGGCTGATTGTTAGCATCGTCATTGTCTTCTTCCGTATCCGGGTCGTCAAATTGGTCATAGTCCTCTTCGCCAACGACACCATCGATTCCAACGATATTCCTATTGCCCCTCCTCATGACATGACGGCTTGGCTTCGTCTGGTCGGTTATGTAGAAGCATTGGGCCACTTGTTTAGCTAATACCCACGGCTCATTTTTGGCACTGATCGCTTTCACATTTACTATCTCAATAGGAACTGCTTTCGGTATGACCATGGTAGTGAAATAGTCTTCAGTTTCGACATTCTTTACCCATCTTACCCGGAACATGGGGATCTTGGACACGGTATAGTCAAGTTCCCAAATCTCTTCGAGCCTACCGTAGTATCTGTCCTTTTTCTTACCGGTTAAGGCCTCCATCGTCACCCCAGAGTTCTGGTACACACTTTTCTGGTCTTGTGCCTCCGTATAGAATGTGTATCGTTGATATCGTATGCTTGGTATGTCCCGACATTCATCATGGGTCCCTGTGCCACGTGGAACACCGTCCATGCTACGTCATCATCTTTTGAGAAGCTATGTTCGTCAAAGTAGTTTTTTAGCCACCTGGCGAACGTAGCATTATGCTCTTTCGTGAGAGCCGCTTCGGTCTTTCTTGTGCCGTGCTTTGTTTTTAACATTGCCATGTGCTTCTTAACATAAGGCTGGACCACTGACAGGTGCTGTAACACTACTGTGTGCGCTCTGACGTAGTCGTCTGATGGTTCGATACATCACTGTGCACATGTAAATCCTTCTTTCCGCGTCGGTGACCTACGCCATCGAGCCTGCCAATGTGCCGATTAACAGGCACACCTATAGGTTTGTCGACTTTCATGTAATCCGTGCAAAACTCGACGCTCTCCTCGGTGAGAAAGCCCCTAGACGATGCTCCCATCCGGATGAGACCTGTTACGAACGTATCGCTTGACAACCCCATTGAACCTTTCCAACGGGTACATGTTGTGTAGGAATTCCGGACCTAGGTCGATGATCTCCGGGATGATATGGATCATGAGATGTACCATGACGTCAAAGAATGCGGGTGAAAGTACATCTCAAGCTCGCATAGTATGACATTGATCTCCGCCTGCAGTCTCCAGCAACGCTTCTTACTGATGGACTTCTGAGAGATAATGTCAAAAAAGTTACAGAGGTCAAGCAGTGTCTTGCGGATCCATGGCTCCATTAGCCCTCTAATTGCAACCGGAAGTATTTGCGTGATCATCACGTGACAGTCATGAGACTTCATACTGATTAATTTGTGGTTCTGCATGTCTAGAAATCTCTGTATGTTTGCCGAGTAGCCGGAAGTTACTTTGATACCTTCGAGGCACTTGAAGATTTTATCGAGCTCATCTGTACTTGGAGTGTAACAAGCGGCGGGACAGTCCGTCTTGATTTTTGTAACATTCCTGCCCAACTTGGTCTTCTCCTCATTGGCCCACAGCTCTCGTCTTATCCCCAGTTCCTCGTAGTCAGCTCATGCCTTTGGCCCATCTTTTGTCTTGTCTGCCATGTGGAGCAAGAGACCGAGCACACTCTCACAGACATTTTTCTTAATTGCATGACATCTATGCAGTGACGCATCTCGAGAAAAGGCCAGTAAGGCAAGTCCCAGAATACAGATTTCGTTTTCCAACCTCCCAGTGGCTTTACCTTCTTCTGCTTCTTTCCCACCTTAGGGCACTGGCCCCAAGAGTTCAACATCTCATAGATTTCTTCCCCACTCCTCTTACGTGGTGGTCCTCGGTCTCAATCGTATTGTCAAACTTTTCTTTTTCTTGTCTCCACAGTTCGCCCCGTTGAAGCCATCTTCGGTGGCCCATGTACACGATTTTATGAGAGCCCGGTAGGTGACGACTTGTTGTATCTTCCATACACTTAACACATCCTTGGTACCCGTGGCAAACCTGGCCGGATTGATATCCGTAAGCGGGATAGTCTTGCACCATTGTGATCATCATAGCTCTCATATTGAAATAGTCTCCTTCGCGAGTGTCCCAGACCCGGACCCCTGGTTCAGCCCAGAGTGTATCTAACTCCTCCTTCAGTAGTTGGTGATACACGTTCAGATCGTTCCCTGGTTGCTGTGGCCCTTGAATTAGCATAGACAGGTGTAGATACTTCCGCTTCATGCAGAGCCATGGAGGGAGGTTGTAATCCATACGACCACGGGCCAAGTGCTGTGCCTGCTGCTCATTTTTCCAAAAGGATTGAGTCCGTCCGTACTCATACCAATTCTGATATTCCTTGGCTCTCCTCCGAATTCGGGGTATTGGTTGTCGATTGCTTTCCACTGGCAACCATCCGCAGGGTGTCTCAACACGACGTCATCTTTTCGCGGCCTCTTGTCGTGCCAACGCATGAGTTTTGCCTCATTCTTGTTGCGAGTAGACGCTTCAAACGGGGAATGAGTGGAAGGTACCATACAACCTTTGCAGGAGCACCGCTCTTCACTCCGTTCTCACCATCTGGTTGGTAGTTCTTTCCCCGCTTGAATCGGGATGCTTGCACTCTGGACACTTGGTTAGCTCCACGTACTGGTTCCGATAAATGATGCAGTCATTTCAGACACGCGTGGTATCTCGTCACCTCCATTTCAAGAGGGCACACGACCTTCTTGGCCTCATCGCAACACGAGGCAACACGTTCCCCTCCGGCAGAACTTTTGCAAGATACTCCAATGTCTCATCGAGACTTGTGTCCATGCTGTTGTGGAGTGCCTTCAGTCTTAGAAGTTCAAGTGTGACTGAGAGGCGGGTGTACTCAGGGTTGCAACTTGGGATACAACGGAGTTTCCGAGTCTTTCACCAGTGTCTCCAACTTGGCAGCCTTTCTACGAGCCGCACTATCATTATTCATCTCTTTCACAACCTGCTCTTGCACATGACGGTCCTGGACCATTCTGGCCAAATTGTCCCCCATGCTTCGCGTATCCGCTTCGGCCTCTTCGTGTCCTCTGGCGTCTTCGTAATCCAACCGTTCTGCTTTCGGCTCTCCATATCCTGCTTCTTCATCTAACCCTTCATCGGCAACAACCTCATCCTCCTCACCGTGACTTCTCCACCGTGTATAACTTGCATGAAACCCCATCACACCAGGTGCATGTGCAAAAAACCAGATTTTCTTTCATACATCTTCAAGTTTTTGCAATCACGACACGGACAGCATATCTTCGTGGCACCCTTTCGCACCATATCTCGCTCGGCAAAATCAAAGAACTCATTCAAAGATGTATAGAAACTCTGTGTGTTCCGATCGCCATCATACATCCAACTTCAATCCATCGGTTGTTCGATCCCTAAGATATACGAAAAGTAATTAGTACCAACCCATAGAAAATTTCGGCATGACCTTTGCTAAAATAACTAAAATCGAGTTTGGTCAAATGTTGACAAAATGTTGACAAAACGTTGACAACTCAAGTGTTGACAAAGAGCAACACAAACATTGCCTCGGCTCGATGGCCGGTACCACAAGCAATATATGAACAAATTTGTCAAAACGATGGCTCAATGGCCGATCACAAACCCTTCCACAAATATTCATCTCATATGATCGATGTCGTAGCATTACACATTTCATTTTTCATTTTATACGATTGATGGAGGCAGTAGTGATAGTTTAACAAAAATCTCAGTTCATAACAAACTCAGTTCATAACAATTAACTCAGTTCATAATCTCAAATGAATTTTCTAAAATCTCAGTTCATAAGGAATTAGGGTAAAATCTCAGTTCATAAGAAATGGAGGGGAGAGGTTTGGGGGGAAAGTTGAAGCAAATTCAGATTTTTGAGTGGGGAGAGGTTAATTTGGGGGAGATCAGAGCTGCTGATCAGATTGATCTAGCTAGCTAGATTTAGCAAGGAGAGAGAGAGGGCTAGGGGAGGGGAGGTGGGGGTAGCTTTTGAAGGGCAGTAGACTACCAGGGGCGCGTACGACGGCGGCGGAGTTGCAGGCAACCGGCGAGCTTGCTGCTGGCCAGTGGAGTTCGACTGGGCAGTAGCGAGCTCGCTGATACATTATATAGGCCAGGTTACCAGTGACGGGGCGCACCTCATTAAGCTTCACTGGTATAGAACATACCAGTGACGAGCTAACCTCTGAGCCCGCCACTGGTAACCAGGCCGGAGGCGGCGCGGAATCAAATCATACCAGTGACGGGCGCTCGAACAAGCACGTCACTGGAATACACATACCAGTGACGATCGCTCCTGCACGCCGCCACTGGTAATTTCTGTGTATCAGTGACGTGCATAAGTTCTGCCCGTCACTGGTAAACATTTACCAGTGACAAGTGGAAGTTTGCGCCCGCCACTGGTAAATTTTACGATTACCAGTGACGAGCATTGTTTGTGCGCGTCACTGGTGATGTGGCGCCTATAGCACTTTCTGCAGTAGTGCTCCCTTGTCAGACATCATTGGCAACAGGGATGCCATGGGCTGAGTCGCTAAGTGGGCAATTGAGCTCATGGCTCACAACATCAACTACGAGACTTGCAAGGCTATAAAATCCCAAGCTCTCGCCGACTTCATCGTCGAATGGATAGAAACCCAGTCCCTCCCGCCCCAAGCGCACTCGGAGCACTGGATCATGTACTTCGACGGGTCGAAGATGCCTACGGGCACGGGTGGCTGGAGTTGTCCTCATCTCCCACAAAGGCGACAAGCTCCACTATGTGCTGTAGATCCATTTCACGGCATCCAATAACGTCGCAGAGTATGAGGCGCTATTGCATGGCTTGCGCATAGCCGTCTCACTCGATATCCGCCCCACGAAGGACCCCAACATGGCAGCGTATTGCACTGCCGTGCGCCGACTCAAACGGTCATTTCGAAGGCCTCGAGCTTCATCATGTACGCCGAGCTAACAACGAAGCGGCCGATTCCCTCGCCCGGACCGGCTCCGCTCGCGAAAAGGTACCACCTGGTGTTTTTCTGCAACAACTACATCTCCTTTTGTTCGTTATAGCAGACATAGTTGAAGTAGTGGTAGTAGAGGTGGCAGTGGGTGTATCCATGGGGGTCATGTCCTCATCATCCTTCCCTCCTTGAAAACAAAGCCGCCCTCGGCTTTGCATAAGCTGAAAACCATCAAAGAACAAAGAAAGCATGTATGCAGCATATATGTATCTATCAATCATGGTTAGCTTTTCTTGGTTAACAATTATATCAAAAACCATGATCACAACTATGATTTATCTTGGCGGATTTTAGAAACATGCATAGTGATACATCATTCTTATAATTCCAACAAGTGTTGCAACTCAATTTGCATGTATAAGTGAAGTGTTATGCATATAATCTGCTTTGCAAATATAAGGGAAATATTCATGCATATAATCATGTTTGCAATGTATATCGCTTAACCATCCCAACATAGGTAAATAATCATCAGCGGTACCCAAATAAGAAGCCACATCATGCTGAATTTTAAAGCAAGTCAATGCATTAATGTTGAAACAATCATGTGACAAGCTATTTAACATCAATTCACCACCAATGTAGGAGGTCATATCAAAACAATGAAGCATTGGTGTCAAATTATCTCCTCTAAAAGCAAAAAGTTGACCATATGTAATGAAAATCTTATGCATCAAGCATTCATTGCCTATGTCATAAATTGCTACAGCATGTAACATAATCATTTGAATCAAAGAGCGACAATGCATAGGTGATGAGATGAATAATTGCAGGTGGTCATTGTCAAAATGAGTAAGTTTCGAAATAACTGGTTCAGTACATGTTATGCAAACCAAATGCACACAATTTTCATCCTCTACACTAGTAGCTCCAATTAAATGGATCCTATAAGCAGGAGTGTAGACGGAATTCCAAGATGGTAAATTCACAAGTTCGGAAACCTTTTCTAGAGCGTTTGTCAAAGTCATAGGGTTAACAAGTTGGATAGCACATACAACATCATGACTAATGGCATTATACACGTCATTATGTTCTGTCAACTTATCATAGCTATTTCAGAATTGTTTTCTACACATGGCTCAATACTTGGTACTCTCCAATTAGTAAAAGAAACAACCACAGGACATGGAGCACTGAATTAACTTCTATATCACCCAAAATATATTGCACATCATTAATGTCACAACATGGGGTGTCCAAATCAGAAATTTTAGAATGTTCATCGTGTGTATCATCACTTTGTAAATCTAAATCACTAGGTAAATCAATGTTATCACATGGGTAACAAAAATCATCAAGCAATGCAGGTGATTCAGAAACACTGGTCAAGTGATGTGGTGGACACAATTTCATCATAGCTAAAGCAATTTCACATGAGAGATATCAATATCTTCCGCACGTGGAACGCTAATTCCAGCACTAACATGTGATTCCAGATGGTCAACAACTAGTTGTGGAACAGATCTAAGTGAAGTATCATCACACAACTTTTCTTCTTCACAAGGATCATCAAGTAATTCATCACAAATAGTATTCTCAACTTGTGGCAAAGGCAAAGGAACAATTGGTTCCACTCTAGGTTGCTCTAAAATAGCAAGTTTAGTGGACAAGAGTAGTTCATTCAACTCATTAGGAAAATTATCAATAGCATGTGAAATGTGGAGATGGATACCTTCATTATTACCATGGAGGTTTGTTTCACGTGTAGTAGGGACCGTAGGGCGTTCAGCAGTAGAAGATGCATCCGGTGATGAACAAGACATGGGATCTTGTATTGAGGTTGGATTCTGTGCTTCGTCCTGTATTTCTCTCTCAAAAACGCAAGCACGACAAAACAGACCAACAAGGCTACATGGTATCTATTGAAATCTATCTCGGATGTCTTGGTTCAAACCTTTCATAAATTTTCCCCAGCAAAGTCATCATCTTCTGGTAGATCACAACGTTGCAAACAAGTTTTAAATTTATTATAATAAATGTGCACCGGTGTCGCTACCTTGTTCTAAATGTTGAAATTCTTTACGCAAAGCACGGGCTAGGTAAGTCTGATTTTTAAGAAACATAATCATTCCACCAAAGAACAGCAAAGTCAGTAAATCTACTAGTAACAGCCCTCACTTTCTTATGCTCAGGAAAATCATGATCATTAAATAATTTCAGTACGGATAATTCCCACTTGAGGTAACCAGCAGGGTCGTAACTGCCATCAAAGAAAGGTATAGTATTTCTAAATCCAGCATAAGCATCAAAACTCTCCTTAGAAATACCAAAGTCTGGCGCGGGCAGTGGGCATGGACGTGGTACAGGAGATGGACGTGGCCGTGGTGCTCGAGGTGTAGCATCTCGCTGTTTCCTAAGCGGCGTAGTTGTACCCGTCAAAGTGTAGGTGTAGTCATGGATGGGTGCGCCTCTTTCTTCATTGTTGAGGGCTATGGAAGAAGCCCATGATGATGTCATCATCATTTCCGCGTTGTACCTGTCATGGTTAGTAGCGAACAAGAAAAATATACATGTGTATATAGTTCCTATCAACTTCTAGAGTGGTGGTGGTGGGGTAGAAGGAATCTCAACAATCGGTAGCAAATACCAAGCTCTTAACCAGTTCTTACCGTGCTACAGCGGTTGTCAGCCTTTGGCGGTGTCAAAGATGATCAAGAGATTAATGTAGAGATTACCAAAGTGACCGAACAAAAGTACATATAGGAAGGTGGAGCTTGGTTGGCTTAATATGGTAGCAAGGAAGAGCAAATGATCAAAGTAGCTATGCAAAGTTGAAAGATGCTCAAGAATACTAGTCCTAGTTGCTGGACTTAGACTAGAATGAGCAAAAATTTAACTAGGCCTAGACACCATAGCGATAGAAACCAAGGAAACAAAGAGAAAGCAACAGGCAAATTTCTAATTTTTTTTTGCGGTGGCCTTCTGTGTGGCTTCTTACTCTTTCTATATTTTTTTTGAATTTTTTTACACCTCAAAAAATTCCCAAGCAGAGTAAAAGATGTGCGCTACACAAGAAAACAGACTCTGCTGCAGAACTGCCGCGGCAGCAGAAAACAGCAGAAATCTTGCCATGGCAGGAAAACGGCAGGAGGCTGAAACTTAAATTGGCCTTTTCTCCCAAACCACTCGTCGGATTGTGCTGAAAATTTAGCAGTAGAGTCCTGGATTTATGCCTGATTTACAGAATTTTTTCAGAATTTTCTAAGCACTTTAAAGTTTCAGTCCGAATTTGACTTGGAGTTTGAATCCAAATCCAAAACGAGTTGTAACTTGAATTCCAGTCCGATTCTTGGTGGGAGATCTATCCAGAGGCCTTCTTAAGTACGTGGGGGAGTCCTTTAGGTCAGCCGAGTCCTTTGGGTCAGCCAAGTCCTTTCCCAATGGTTAGAGATAGAAGACCAAGGCTTACAAGATGATTCCTTTGCCTAGTTCAACTTGAACTCCAAAGCAAAACCTTTCCTGTTGTGTTGGACTTTCCAAAAGCTTGTAGATCAGATCCAATCTACTATTGGTTCGGTCAAGCAAAGATGCAAGTGACCTTGGCATCGTCACCCTGTTCTTGTCCAAGACAAGGCCGCAATGGAAGCGGCGGTGGCAGCAACATACGTCGTGGAAGCAAGATGGTGCCGTGGTAGCAGCTACCGGCGCGTGGCTGCGTGCATCGATGCAAGGAGATAGATTAGTGGCAGCGGTGGGTGGTGGTACGGGCTGTCACGGCTGAAATTGGCAGCAAAAACCTTGCCGTGGCAGCAACTCTTTTTTTCTCTTTTTCTAATTTTCTGCAAGGAGAACTAGAAGCAACAAAACAAGGTTTGATCTAGTAGAAAATTTTTAACTACGAACCAATCTAATCCAGCAACTCGACACGATCAATGCAGTAAATGTTCAACAATGCAAGAACTACGATGAAGATTGCGAGGCTCAAATTGGTTTGGACAAGGGAAAATGAATCTAACCTACTATTTTTTTGGGCTTTTTTTGTGGACAATAGGACAAACACATCTAATCTATGAAAAATAGTAAACTCTCACCGATCAACTTGAGCTCTGATACCACTTGATGAGACGGTGGCTCGATCTTTCGGTGAGACGAAGATAAACTAACGGTTTGGTGGAGTTTGACCTTGATGATCCGACTATACTGTACGCGACGATATTCCTTAGCAATTGCTAAACCAACCTCCGATGTTTATTGACCTTGCTGTGGGCACGATCAACCTGAACAACAAAGTTCGAGTTCCTGCAAGCAACCGAAGAACCACCAAGAACAATGATAAATTGCAATCTGAAATTGCGAGTATTAAATTGGCACAAGAGATAGCAGAAAGTGTATTGGGATTTCACTGGCGATCTAAACAAGGTGGTAGTCCTACACGACTTGTAGATGCGATAATGTAGCAGTAGCTAAACAACTCAATGAAAACCCGAAAACTAAGGGGAGAATCCTAGGGGGTATATAAAGAGAAGATGCGATCTGTTTCATAGACAGCCTCAAATTGTTTTGGCAGTTGCGGTCAGTTCGTAATGAATTTAGAGATGGGGTTGGACAGGTTGGAAAGAGCACGAGATAAGCTCTCCAAAGAGTCCAAGATTACCCAAATCGGAGTCCCTATGCTCGAGATATAGACGTTTTAAGTCAGGGCTGTCTCAGTAATCCGAATCAGAGTCTAGATCTTGTGGGACTCTATCTCTAGCTCTCCTTGGACCAAAGGTGACGTGGGAAGACTCCTTGTACAGCACCAATTCATGTGGGATATGGTCATAGTCACATGAACTTCATTCCCTCCTCCTCTTGAGAGCTTGAACTTAAATCCTCACTTGTTCTTCACGATCTTCACAAATCTCCTTTTGTTCGTTATAGCGGACATAGTGGAAGTAGTGGTAGTAGAGGTGGTAGTGGGTGTATCCATGGGGGTCATGTCCTCATCAGAAAAAGCCCACAAAAAAAATAGTAGATTGTTTCCCTGCTGTCCAAACCACTCAGAGCCATTGCATCTTTCTTTTCAGTCATTTTGCATTGTTGAATCGTGATTGCCTTGCCGTGTCAAGTTGCTGGTCATAGTTGTAGATCATGTCTAGTTCATCTTGCCATTGCCACCATCCTGTTGCCACTGGTACCATCATTGTTCTGCTGCCACCATCATCTTGCTGCTGCATCCATCCTCCACAGCAACATCAATCCGCTGCTTGCCGCAAAACTTGCTACCGCACCTAAGTTCGCTGTCGTGGCTAGGGAAGCTACAAGCCCTAGCTGAGAGGAAGAACATCTTGGTCTCCTCACATCTTTGCTTAGCCATGACCAGTTTGGTTTAGATGAGAGTTCAAAAAAAATAGAAAAAGGAAAGGACGTGTTTGTTTGGAGTTCAAGTCAAGTTCCTCAACTCTGCCTACTTTGGTTCAGATCCCATCCAACATCCTTGGGCAAGCTTTGGCCAACCACAAGGGCTCCCCCACATCCTTAAAAAGCCTCCTTGATGTCCACTTCTCCTTGATTTCGAACAAGGATTCCAAATATACTTCGGATTCAAATTCTATTCGAATTCAAATCCCTTTCGGACTCAAAATTTCAAATTGCTTCAAAAATTCTCAAACAATTCTGGAAAATCATGGATATTCTCAGGAGCCTACCATAAAAAATTTCAGCAAATTTGGCCCAGCCGTTCAGGAGAAATCACAGATTTAAGGTTTGGCCTCCTGATGTTTTTCTGCCGCGGCAAAGTTTTTGCCTGTTTATGTTGCCACGGCAGCAACACGAGAGCTTGTAGATTTTTGTTTCCTGTCACATCTCTGCTGTAGCACCATATTTTGCTGTTTATGCTGCTGCGTCAAGACAGCGACAACTAGATTTCAGCTCTTTGCCGTTTTGCTTGTTTGAGTGAGTTTCTAAGATTAAAAAATATAAAAAAGAAAAGAAAAAGAAGCCACGCAGAAGCCCAATTAAAGAAAAAAATCTCAGAACTCTCACTCTCCTTTTAGGACTTTTTGCACCACATCTCTTTGAGCTTCACTTATATCTTTTGGGCATTGATTGTCTAGTGCCCGGTTTAAGCTAGGATCAACAACATTGACTAGTACTTTGAGTACTTATTCAACTGCATTTGCTGAATTAATTTTTGCTATTCCTTGCTACCATACTGAAGCCAACCGAGCTCCACCTTCCTATACTGTACTTTATTCGGACACTTAGGTAATCGCTATATTAATCTTCTGATCATCTTTGACACCGCCAAAGGCCGACAACCACTGTAGCACAGTAAGAACTGCTAAGAGCTTGGTATTTGCTACTGAATTGTTGAGATTCCTTCCACCCACGCACCACATTCTAGTAGTTCGTAGGAACATGTACTTGTGATTTGTTTCCTTGTCTTCTACTGACAATGTCAGGTTCTGAAGTAATTAATTCTTGGGCTAGATCTATAGTGGGAGATGTGCCATACCCTGAGGCGACCGTTTCTTCATCAACACCACGGCAAGTACGACCACCTCCATGAAAGGTACCACAACGTGAAAAGGTACATGATCATGTTGTTTCTATGCCAATATTTGAGGGTTGTGATAGGCCTGATTTTTATCTCGATTGGGAATTAGAACTCAACGAAATATTTTCTATGTTTTTCGTAAGCATAAGCAAGTACGGGCTGCTGTTAGTACATTCACTGATTTTGCTTCTATTTGGTGGGATGAATATTGTCGATTATACCCTGATTATATACTTGCTACTTGGGATGATATAAAACTTGCAATGAGATACAAATTCATGCCGTCCTCTTTTAAACATAGCAAGCTTCGAAAGTTGCAAAATTTAGAACAAGGTAGTAACACTGGTGATGAGTACTATCTAGACCTTCAATATTACTTATTTTGTTGTAATATCAATGAAAGTGAGGAAGCTACCATGAACAGATTTGTGAGAGGCTTAAACCGTGATATTCAGGATATGCTTGTGCATAAAGAATACTACTCTATTAATCGTTTGTTACGTCTTTTTTGCAAAGCTGAACAGGAAATAAAGAGACGAATACATGAAGCAAGCTAACGCCTGGTACAAGTCCTCACATCATGAGTTGCTTCAGTTGACCCTTCTAATGCAGCACCAACCTTTGTTGCCGCACCCGCTGATGTGTACATTATTTGATTCGAGCCGGGAAGGTAAAAATAAAGGTACTACTTCCATCACTCCACATGAGGTTAAAGTATGCCCCAATGAATTAAATACTTCATGTGTTGAGCTTAATAAACTGCCCTGTCCACTATGCATGCTATTTTAGAGCAACCTCGAGTGGAACCAATTGTTCCTTTGCCTTTGCCATGAGTTGAGAATACTATTTGTGATGAATTTTTTGATGCTCCTTGTGAAAAAGAAGAGTTGTGTGATAATATTTCACTTATATCCATGCCAACTAGTTGGTTACTATGGTACTTATGTTTTAGAATCACATGTTAGTACTAAAATTAGTGTTCCACGTGCTGAAACTATTGATATCCCTCATGTGGAATTGCTTAGATATGATGACATTATTTCTACAACATCACTTGACCAATGTTCTGAATCACACGAATTGCTTGATGACACCATTGAATGTGCCCCATATGACACCATTGATTTACCTAGTGATTTGGATGTACAAAGTGATGACACATATGAGGAAAATTTTGAAACTTTTGATTTGGAAGCCACATGCCATAATATTAATGATGTGCAATCTATTTTGGGTGATATAGAAGTTGATTTGAGTGCTCCATGTCCTGAGATTATTTCTTTACTAATTTGAGAGCACCAATTGTTGAGCCATGTGTAGAAAATGATTCTGAGGTAGGTTGTGATTAGTTAGTAGCACCTGAAAAGAAACTTGATGCCACATTCCCTAATTTATTATGCTATGTTAATCTTGACATGCCTATGCAATTGTCACACACTCTAATGAAGGTTTCTGAACTTCTAAGTTTACCTTCGTGGAATTCCATCTATACTCCATGCCATCAAATTAATGTGATTGAAGAATATAATGTAGATTATGAAATTTTAGTACATAGCTTTTGCATCACCCGTGCTGAAATTATTGATAAACTTACTTGTTCGGACGATGATCATTTGCAATTGTTTATCTTGTCAACTTTGCAATGTGAAAATTTCATTCAAAGACTTATGTTTCATGCTGCCACACATTTTTTGTTCCTCCACATCCTAACATTCAGCATTCTAGTGATAATTTTTTCACTTCTTTGAATGTACATTCGCATCATGGTCATTGGCACATGTTTGAGCAATATTATGATGCATGCTTCACTTATACTTGCAAAGCTAGTTGCAATACTTATTGTCTACATAATTAGTTCATGATTCCATTTGCTACTACTCAGCATAAAGGCATGTTCTTCACTTATGTTTGCAATTTGAGTTGCAATGCTCGTTGGAATTTAAAAAAAGATATTCTACTATACATGTTTTTGGAACCTGCCAACTGTATCAATGTTTACTTTTGATTTGGATGTAATTGCTAACCACGAGAAGCTAACCATGATTGATAGATACATATATGCTACATACACGTTTTCTTTGCTCTTTGATGGTTTTCAGGTTATGCAAAGTCGAGGACGGCTTTGTTTTCAAGGAGGGGAGGATGATGAGGACATGAACCCCGTGGATACAACCGCTGCCACCTCTACTTCCACTACTTCAACTACATCTGTTTTTGTCAAGATCCTCAAGAGCATGCGAGGATTCAAGTTCAAGCTCTCAAGAGGAGGAGGAACTGAAGTTCATGTGTCTATGACCATGTCTCACATGAGTTGGTGCTGCACAAGGTGTCTTCCCACGTAAACTTTTGGTCCAAGAAGAGCTAGAGATAGAGGCCCACAAGATCTAGACTCTAATTCGGATTGCTGAGACAGTCCTGACTTCAAACATCTTTATCTCGAGCATACGGTCCCCAATTTAAGTGATCTTGAATTCTTTGGAAAGCTTATCTCGTGCTCTTTCCAAACTGTCCAACCCCATCTCCAAATTACTTACGAGCAGATCACAACTGCCAAAAAATTTGAGACTGCCTCTGTAATAGATCACCTTTTGTCTTATATACCCCCTAGGATTCTCTTTTTAGTTTTTGGGTTTCATTGAGTTTTATAGCTACTGCTACATTATCACATCTACAAGTCGTATAGGACTACTGCCTTGTTTAGATCACCAGTGGAATCCCAACACATTTTCTTCTATCTCTTGTGCCAATGTAATACTCATAATTTTAGATTGCAATTTATCATAGTGCTTGCTGGTTCTTCGGTTGCTTGCAGGAACTTGAACTTCGTTGTTCAGGTTGATCATGCCTACAGCAAGGTCAATAACCATCGGAGATTGGTTTAGCGATTGCTAAGGCGTATCGTCATGTATGGTATAGTCGGATTGTCAAGGTGAAACTCCACCAAACCGTTAGCTACCTTCGTCTCACCAAAAGATCGGGCCACCGTCTGATCACATGGTCGGTTGGAAGATGCACCGAGGCGCCAAAAGTAGTGGGCAATGCAAGCCCCCAATCATGTGGTCACGTGGGCAGAGTTCCGAACCAGCTTTCGTGAGTTCCACATTCCCTCGGGTATTATGGCGCTGAAGAAAGAAGAGTTTCGTGATCTCCGACAAGGCAAGAAGTCCATTCTTGAGTTCCTCCATGAGTTCAACCACTTGGCCCGTTATGCACCCCGTGAGGTATCCACTGATGAAGATAAAGTGGAGAAGTTCATGGGAAAGCTAAATGAAGAAATGCAAGCAAAGCTTGCTACCGTTGATGTGCGCAACTTCCAGCATCTCATGGATACGGCCATCAAAGTGGAGGCTAAAGAACTAGCCCTCAGCCAGTCTCGCAAGCGAGAGAGAGAGGTGCTGAAATCTGTTGCAAGCAGCTCGCAGAAACCGCGGGCGTGGTAGCCACAACCACCCTGTCCTGTGGGACCATTTCCCTAGAGGCCACAGGGTTTTGCTCCTCGTCCCCAGCAGCAAGGATATCAGCCCCGTCCCCATGGAGGACAGCCGAGGTCTTTTCCCGACTTGAGCAAGGTTAAGTGCTACAACTGCGAAAATATGGGACATTATGCAAACAATTGCTCCCATCCGCGCTCGGGGCTCTCCTTTCCCCCTAAGGTGCAGCCAGGACAAGCTAGTGGAGGTCCTCAAGTCAGGGGACCAGCCCCCAACAAGCCCCAAGTCACCGGCCGTGGCAGGGTAAACCACGTCACCGCCGAAGAAGCGCAGGATGCACCAGAGGTGATGTTGGGTACGCTTTCCATAAACTCAACTCCCGCCACCGTTCTTTTCGATTCTAGAGCATCCCATTCCTTTATATCCAGCAAGTTTGCACATGATAACCATGTTCCATCATCAGCGTTGCATCATCCCCTCATTATTGCAACACCCAGCTCGGAATTGAGGACCGAGCTCGTTTGCGAGGGTGTTAATCTAGAAATTGGTGGAGAGATATTTCTAGCTAATATGGTGGTTCTCGGATCGAAGGGTTTAGATGTTATTTTGGGCATGAATTGGTTGGTCCAACACAAGGCAAAAATAGATTGTGCCGAGAGGTCTGTGTCCCTTGTCGCCAACTCCGACAAAGGAGTGAAGTTCGTGTCGCCATCTTCGTCAGGGCATCTTTTTGCCGTGAGCAGCACCCAAAACCAGGGAATTGAGTTTGTCCCCGTGGTATGTGAGTACCCGGATGTCTTCCCCAAGGAATTGCCGGGTATGCCCCCTGACCGTGCAGTGGAGTTCGTCATCGATCTTCCCCTGGAACTGCCCCTATTTCGAAGCGACCATATCGGATACCCCCAAATGAGTTGTTGGAGATGAAGAAGCAACTCAAGGAGCTTGAGGATAAGGGCTTCATTAGACCGAGTTCCTCGCCCTGGGGTTGCCCTGCGATGTTTGTGAAGAAAAAGGATTCGAGCTTGCGGATAGTAGTTGACTACCGCCCGTTAAATGAGCTCACGGTGAAGAATAAGTATCCTCTTCCCCAGATTGATGATCTATTTGATCAATTAGCTGGAGCATGTGTCTTGTCTGAGATTGATCTCAGGTTGGGCTACCACCAAATAAAAATCAGATCTGAAGATATCCCAAAAACAGCCTTTACCACTCGCTATGGGTCATATGAGTACACCGTCATGTCATTCGGTTTGACCAATGCCCCTTCCAACTTTATGCAACTCATGAACTCAGTATTCATGGAGTATCTAGATCGGTTTGTGGTCACCTTTATTGATGACATCCTCATCTACTCCAAATCTAAACCGGAGCATGAAGGCCACTTGAGAATGGTGCTCGACAAGCTCCGTGAGCATCGTCTGTATGTAAAATTCTCAAAGTGTGAATTTTGGAAGCATCAAGTGGAATTCTTGGGTCATGTGCTTTCAGCTGAAGGTGTTGCGGTAGACTCAAGCAAAGTGCAAGCTGTCCAAGAATGGAAGCAACCCAAGTCGGTTACCCAAATTCGTAGCTTTCTAGGATTGGCGGGTTATTACCATCGATTCATCGAAGATTTCTCTTCCATAGCAAGGCCAATGTCTGAATTGTTGAAGAAGGACAAGAAGTTTGTGTGGTCTGACAAGTGTGAAAGGAGTTTCCAAGAGCTCAAAAAGAAGTTGACCTCAGCCCCAGTGCTTATCCTCTCGGATATCCACAAAAGCTTCGAAGTCTATTGTGATGCTTCTCGGAATGGGTTGGGTTGTGTTCTCATGCAAGAGGGTCACGTGGTAGCTTATGCTTCACATCAATTATGTCCTCATGAGGCAAATTATCCCACTCATGACCTAGAGTTAGCAGCCGTGGTTCACGCTCTCAAGATTTGGCGACATTACCTCATCGGTAACCGTTGCGAAATCTTTTCGGATCATAAGAGTTTGAAGTATTTATTTACTCAACCAGATCTGAACCTTCGGCAATGGAGATGGCTTGAGCTCATTAAGGATTATGATTTTGGGTTTAAATTACACCCTTGGCAAGGCCAGCGTCGTCGCCGACGCACTTAGCCGGAAAGCTTATTGCAATAATGCCACAATTCTTGAGCAACAACCACCACTCCATTTGGAATTTCAGCAGCTTAATCTTGAAATGGTTGAGCAAGGTTCTCTCACCTTTTTAGAGGTAAAACCATCCTTGGAAGATCAAATCAAGGCTGCTCAAATCCAGAATGTCGGTATGCAAAAGTTAAGGGAAAAAAGTGAAGAATGGCGCCACCACTTGTTTCACCGAAGATGAGCATGGAGTTCTTTGGTTCGGGAAACGACTTGTGGTGCCTAAGGACCAGCAACTAAAGGTTTTGATCCTTCATGAAGCACATAACTCCCTGCTGTCCATTCATCCCGGAAGCACAAAGATGTACCAAGATATTCGCCGTCGATTTTGGTGGACCCGAATGAAGCGGGAAATCGCCCGATTTGTTGCCAAATGCGATGTGTGTCATCGTGTGAAGGCCGAGCATCAGAGACCAATGGGCATGCTTCAACCACTCCCCATCCCCGAATGGAAATGGGAAGAAATTGGTATGGATTTCGTGGTAGGCTTACCGAAATCTCCGAAAGGCAACGATGCAATATGGGTGATTGTGGATCACCTCTCCAAGGTAGCTCATTTCATCCCGATGAAGACCACACATAAGGTGAGTCAATTAGCAGAGTTATATATTGCCCGAATCGTTTGCCTCCATGGTGTCCCCGCAAGAATTGTTTCAAATCGGGGCACCCAATTTACCAATCGGTTTTGGAAATGCTTGCACGAGGCTATGGGAACCTCTCTATCTTTTAGCACCGCATTCCATCCTCAAACCGGAGGCCAAGTTGAGAGCACAAACCAAATTCTCGAGGACATATTGAGATCTTGTGCCCTCACGTTCGGTTCCAATTGGGAGAAGTGTTTGCCGTATGCGGAGTTTGCCTACAATAATAGTTACCAAGCTAGCCTTGGTATGGCACCATTCAAAGTGCTCTATGGAAGAAGATGTAGGACTCCCCTAAACTGGTCCGAGACCGGTGAGAGACAATTCTTTGGACCGGATGCAATTAAGGAAGCAGAAGCTCAAGTTCGCCTCATACGCGAACATCTTCGTGAAGCTCAATCGAGACAGAAGAGTTATGCCGATCCACACGCCGAGAAGTTACATTTCAGATTGGAGACAATGTGTATCTCAAGGTCACTCCATACAAAGGTGTCCGTCGTTTCGGAGTAAAAGGAAAACTAGCCCCTCGCTATATTGGTCCGTACCGAATTCTGGCCAAACGAGGGACTGTGGCATACCAATTGGAGTTGCCTCCCTCACTGTCCAAGTTGCACGATGTCTTCCATGTATCCCAGCTGAAAGCTTGTCATCGTGTCCTCGAAATGAAGATCAACCCCGAAATGGAAGAACTACATGAAGACCTCACCTATCGAGAACATCCAGTGCGCATTCTTGATGAAACGGAGTGCAAAACGCGGAATCGTACCATCAAGTTCTTCAAGATTCAGTGGAGCAACCATACTGAAGATGAAGCTACTTGGGAACGTGAAGATTGGCTCAAGACCGAGTTTCCATCCTTGTTTGCCGACCGTTAGAGATCTCAGGTTGAGATCTTTTTAAGGGGGGTAGGTCTTGTAATACCCACTTCCCTCGATTAGGGTTTTGCATTTCATCTCGCATTCATGCCATCATCCCCGCACCAACACTTGCATAAACTTAGATCTACAACAATTATATTTTATAGAATACGTACATATCTCATCCTCGGTGGTTAGTTCTAGCAAACACCAATCAACTTATTTGAATTATCAAGAGTCAATAGTAGCAATAGTCAGAGGAGGGAATCAGCCACCCTCTTGGTGGATCACCATGCATTTCCCCCTCCCAAGGTTTCATTCAAAACCATCATGTCTTCCCAACTCAATTAAAGGATTGAAGTCAAAATAGCAAATGGGTTGAATTGTAACTATATGATTAGGCAATGTCCTTGTGGATGAAAAGGTCATGAAATTTTATAAATAGCCATGAATATGGGAACCCCAGCTACCTGCAAATTTTCAAAATTTTTGGGAGAGTTTAGAGCCTAACTACAGTTCAAACTCATTTTCAAGCCATATTTGAATTTGAATTCAAAACTAGGTCAAACAGTGTCCAAATGACCCCAAAATTTTATAGTAGATTCTATATACTATTTTGAGAGTTGTGTAAAAATTTCAAAATAATTGGAGCTCGTTTGAATGCTCAAATCATTTAAATAGTAGCTGACGGGGGGAACCCATCCAGGTAGGCCCAGCACAGCGAGTCGACCCAACAGGGTCGGGGAGTTCCACGGAGGCCCACTCGGATGGGAGGCCCAAGTAAGGCCCACGCGGAAGCAACGTCTGAGTGCCATCAAGGAAGGCGTTACAACCTCATCAAGGCAGGCGTTTCGCTAGCATGCAGGCTGGCGTTACTCGGAGCGTTACGCAGAATAAATATGTCAATTAAATTATGCAGTTACTGTAGCTTGGTCGACTGGCCGAGTCGGCATACGTACAGCCTATATAAGGCAAAAGCCCCATGCAAAGGGGAGAGTTTTTTTTTAGAGACTAGAGGCTAGGCATTGTCTTCAAGCTCTAGACAAGAATCCACCATTTTTTTTCTGTAACCTTTCTCACGCAAGGCTAGTAATACAATCAGCAGGAGTAGGGTGTTACCTCCGCCATTGGAGGGCCTGAACCTGGGTGAAAACCTCTTGTGTGAACCCACTTAGATCTTCCACGTGCGCTCCCCAAAATCCTACTAGAAATGTATATTGCCGCGAAATCCCCGCGACAGTGGCTCTATTGCTAGAAAATGAGAAAAATCAAAAATAAAAAGAAAAGAGAAAAGGGCTCGACTTGGGGCGAGGCCTTTTAGGCCGTGCTCGGTCAGCCCATTGGCCGGCCCACCATCCCCTAAACCCGCCTCCCCTCCATTTTTCCGCCTCCCCCTCTGGAAGACGCCCCGGGGCCCATGCGCTATCTCTCCCCTCTCTTCCTGCCGCGCGGGACCCGCTCGTCAGCTCCCTCTTCCCACGTCACCGCCGCCGATAGGGGAAGAGGGGCGGCGCGCCAGCGCGGCATCCCGACCACGCCGCCGTATTTAAGCGCCATCGGACAGCGCCCGCTTCTCCCTCTCCTTCTCCTCCCTGGCTAACCCTAACTCCCCTAGCTCCTCCTGGTGTCCATTTCGTGCCGCGCCACCGTCTCCTTTTGTCCAGCCACCGCTCCGGCGAGCGATTCCTCGCCCTCCGGTGGACCCCCGAGCTCCCATTTTCCCTTCCCGAGCACCCCCTCTTCCTCCCTAACTTCTTTCCCTCCTCCTTTTCGCAGCTCCGTGCCTCGAAGCCCGTCGCCGGTGTAAACCCGAAGCACCCCGCCGCCGGCCACCGTTGCAGGCTTCACCCCGGCGTTCTCCGTCTCCCCGCGCCGGCTTATCAGCACCTCGGTGAGCTGCTGCTCCCTTTCGCCGCTTCTCCCGAGCTCGCCGTGGCCCCTAGGGCCACCGGCCGCTTTCGGTGATGCTCCCGCGAGGAGCTCCTCCTCCCGAGCTCACCGGCCACCTCAGCGCTGAGAGGGAGCGAGGGAGGTGTCGTGGCAGCCATTGATTGGCTGCGCAAAGTCCCGGTCAGCAGCTGACCAAGACCGCCCCAGCCCAGTCAGCTTCTGCCTCTAGGGCCCGCATGTCAGTGAGACCGGGTCATAGTCTAGGGTTAGGGTAGTTTCTCGGGTGCGCGTAGAAAATTAGGTTTTCGCAGATTAGGGTTAGGATTTGCTTCAATAACCGTGCAAATTTGAAAATGCGATATCTTTTGAACCGTAGCTCCAAATTTAGCAAACTTTACCTTTTTGGAAACCTTGAGAAATTTCCCATAATCTGGGTCAAACACAATTTCAAAAATTGGAATATAAATCCAGACCAAATTTGAGTTTGAATTATTTCATCCCTCCCGTGCATTATTTTTTGGTAAGTCATAATTTGATGGTTATAGCTCCAATTTGAATGATTCCAGTTGCGATAGAATCGTATCTCAGAGCATTTTCATGATATAAACATTTTTAGGAACTACCCATCCATCATGAATAATAACCTTCAACCCTAACTCGAAGCTGGGCTTAATCTATCATGCATGCATGGTTAGGGCAACAACTCGATTTCGACAACTTCAACTTTAGAAACTCTTGTCGCAGTAGGATTCTAACACGCATAAGTCACTTTAGAAATTAATGTCTAGCATTACTCATCATGCATTCATGCTGGACCTTATTGCTTCTCTTTATCGTTTCCTTTTTCCGGTATTTCGTGTTGTTTGCAAAAGAGCTCGGCGAAGAAGAACAACAACCACTCGACCCAGCTCAAGACCAGGACCTTTGTGACCAAGGCAAGCAGAGCTTATTGCACTTTATTATCATTATTTCGTATGCTTGTCTATATGCGCTTGTGGTCGGAACTTGTTAAACTAGCATGTTAGGTTTGTGGTATGTTATCCCTCTCTCCATCCCCCCCGTTCTCTCTCTCTCTCTCACGGCACGGTGGTGTGGCAGCCATAGCAGCAGTGGGGCGGAGCTTGGTAGGCGGCCGACCGAGCTCGGGGCGGGGGCCGGCGGGGCTGCGCTCGGGGCGGGGGCCGGCGGGGTTGCGCTCGGGGCGGGGAGCGGCGAGTCTCGCGGGGTGGAGCTCGCGGGGAGGAGCGGCGGCCGGAGCTCGCACAGAGCGGGGGAGAGGAGCTCGCGGGGAGGAACGGCGGCCGGAGCTCACAGGGAGCTCATAGGGAGGAGCGGCGCGGAGGTCGGGGGAGGGGGGAGCTCGCGTGGAGAGGCGGGGCGGGGAGCGGCGGGGGCGGCAGAGCTCGCGCCGGCCGGCGGGGAGGAGGTCGCGGGGAGGAGCGAGGCGGAGGTCGCGGGGAGCGGCGGGGCGGGGAGGGGCGAGGCGGTGGAGCTCGGGCCGGCCGGCGGGGATGAGCAGACGCGGGAGGCGGGCGGAGCTCGGGCGGCGAGCACCCGGCCGGAGCTCGGGCTGGATCGGACAAAAAAATTGAGTTAAACTCGATTAACAAATAAATAATCACGATTAGTAAGTCTAAACGTGATTTGAAGAAATTAGGCTCAGCTCATCCAGTAGAATTTGCCGGATCCCTCCAACCAGTATATAAGAGGAATATTCCTCTAGGGTGGATATCCCTATCCACCCCATTCACCCAACCAAACACCCCTCATCCCTCAAAAAACTAGATCGCCCTGTCCCATCCACCCCGAGTCGCTCAACCAAACGCACCCTTACATCTTGTCAATTTGGAACGCACCATGTTTATTTGCTGCCGTAGTGAATCCATGTGTAGGACATTTAATCAAGCATGAATAAGTCTTGCGAGTACTTTTGTACTCACCTAGGATATTCCTAGATCATTGCAGGTGAGCCAGTGGTCGAGGATTACTTCGATGATGCCTAGTTGCTCGGTTTTCTTGGTTGGCTATCGACTCGTGGGATTTTGTTGGCTTTTGGGCAGCGGCTGATGCATCGCTATGGGACTTGTCTCTTTATTCCGCTGTTGCAAGTTTATTTCAGATTTGACTAAACTTCTGGTTATCACCGAATGATGTAATCCTTATAGTTCACAATGTGGACAGCTAGTTGTATTATCGTATCGTAGTGGTTCGTGTGATGATATGCTTGCTGTCCAACATATGCCCCCACCTCCCGTCTGTCATGCGTGTATGTTGAAATGGGGAGTGTGGTTGGATGCATATGGAGGTACTTGTTATTTTATTTCGATTCAAGTGAAGTGCAAAGTGAAGGTACGGTCCATTGCCAAAGTGAGTCATATGCATTGTGGCGTATGTTTTTGGAATCGTGATCCCTCAATCAGGCCGTGGTGAGTCATACGCATTGTGTCGTATGCATGTCGCACGGGGCGAGGGTGGGCCATGTTGTGAATTCCTTGAATCGATTTAAAATGCCGGGTCCCTCACAGATATTAGTTTGATAGACCATTTTCTTTTCACGTGTTTTTTCGAACCTTGGTTTTTGTCGGTTCTCTCTCTCTCTCTTTATTTCTTCATTTCCCAAGTTTCACAACTAATTCTCAAGACAAAGTTCAACAGCCCTCACTCCCACTGAAATTTTTTCTAGGCTTTTTCTTTCTTCTGCTATAGCTTACAAGAAACCTAGAAAAATTCCAAGAGAAGGCTGATCGGCCACCCTAGGCCAGCCGGCCCTAGCATTTTATTTTATTTTGTTTTTCATTTAATATTCAAGTTTGTACTATTTATCTTTGGGCACATCCAACCATACATGGTATTTACTACAGGGGATGATCGCAGTTGGTTGTGGGTTCTTACGGGTGTGCGATGCTTAGTTTCGTAAGTCCCTAGAAGGCCTAAGTGCTTGTGTGAGATTTCGATTTGGTGATGGATACTGACACTGGAAGTAATTCCCTTAGGTCAAACCATGGCTTGCTCACACCGTTAGTGGGAGGAAGATCCCTAGTTTAGATAAAGCTCAGGACTAGGTTATATAAATCAGAATATAACCCGAGACATAGGGACACCACTCTACTTGATCCTTTCATGTTGGAATCTTATCTACCTATTATAGATCATTCCTATTAGCTAGCTGCCTATTAGTGGTTACTTGTGTTGGTCGGCAATCCTCCTTGATCATTCCCTTATTCTATTATCTTATTACCTAGAAACGTCCCTCCTTAAGGACAGGAGGTTGGATACATATATACGATATTTTGATAATCTGATATCTCTGCTCAAACCTATTTGCTTCCCACAAATGATAACCCTGCAATACTTCTCAAGTGAAATGCCACAACCGCTTTTTCGTGCGCTTGCGGATATAAATATCTATAGGCTATAAGAATAGTCAACATGGAATAACAACATAACCAAGAAACAATATTTAGTTGGTGCAAAAGGTGCACTTTCCAAGGTTACCAAACAAATGTGTAGTACATAAAGCATTAAAAAAACACGTAATCAGTGTGGTCCTCTAAAGATTTTCTATAAATCAGTATATCATCAAAATAAACCATCACAAATCATCCAATGAAAGCATGTAAAACTTTGTTTATCAATTGCATGAAGGTACTAGGTGTATTAGTTAAACCAATAGACATTACTAACACTCATAAAGTCCAAACTTAGTTTTAAATGTTGTTTGCCATTCATCTCCTAATTTCATACAAATTTGATGGTAACCGCTACACAAATCTACTTTAGAAAACACAGTTGAGCCACTTAGTTCATCAAGCATATCATCTAAGTTAGGGATAGGATGATGATAGCGAACAATAATATTATTGATGGTTCTCCAATCAACACACATGCGCCATGATCCATCTTTCTTGGGTACCAAAATAACAAGAACATCACATGGACTAAGAGATTCGTAAACATAATCTTTGTCGAGTAGTTCTTGCACTTGTCACTACATTTCTTTCGTCTCGTTGGGGTTGGTACTGTAGGGCGCATGATTTGGCAGCGAGGCACTGGGGGTTAAATCAATTTGATGCTCTATCCCTTGAATACGTGATAGTCCCGGTGGTATGTCTTGGGGAAAGACATCGGAGAACTCTTGCAAAACATCAGGAACAGTAGGGGGCCAAAGTAGAAGGCAAATCCTCGAGTGCAAACAATGCCTCTTTGGAAACACATGCATAGCAAACTGAATTATTAGCATCCAAACCAGAAATATCAGATTTACTTGTAAGCAAACATGTACCTTTCAATTTTATTTATTAAGTTGTTTCGGTTCTTATTTGCTCTTACTCTTACGTTGCTCTAATTCTTTAGCCACAATATGATTTTCCACATTTGTTTTGCTCCTAGTTCTTAGCTCTACTAGCTCTAGCAAGATCATCTTTCAAAATTTGTTCAGGAGACATAGGAAATAACCCAATTTTCTTACCTTTATGCATGAGAGAATATTGATTAGTTCTACCATTATGAATATATTCTATATCATATTGCCATGGTCTACCAAGTAACATGGAGCATGCTTGCATAGGAACCACATCACAACCAACAAAATCAACATAGGTGGAAATAGTAAAATTTACGCGCACTGTTCGGTTACCTTAAGTTTGCAGTTGTTGTTAAACCATTGGATATAGTAGGGATACGGATGTGTCCAAGTGGTGAATGAGAGTTTCTTTGCCATCCCTGAACTAGCCAATTGTTACAACTCCCCCATCAATAATAATACGAACAGCACGCTCAGTATGACTCATTTGCACACTCTATGTAATCAAGCTCACATAATTATCCACATCACATCACCCATTAGTTACATCTCTTGTTCAAAATCTTAGCCATTTTGTTCTTGTTCCGCAATGAGAGCATAGGTTTCTTCATCATAGTATTAGCAGAATTGTACTCACCATCTTCACAGATGATCAAGACACATTTTGTTGGGCATTCTCACTACATGTGACCACAGCTTTTCAGTGATGACATTGTGTATCGTTTGTCCTTGTCGTTGAAGCACTAGAAGAAGTAGAACTTCTTGTCGAAGCAGCCGGTGTTTGTGTGGTTGGCGTAGGTGTGTAAGGGGCTGGTGCTAGAGCAGTCAAGCTTGACTTGGTGATTGACGTAGTCGGGCAGTGGGTCGGGTGGACGAGGCAGCAGGGGTGCGAGGCGTCCATGATGAAGCACAATCTACAAAAAACTTAGTTCTTGTTCTTAGCTGTGATCCTGCACTTCACGTTCAGCTTTGCAAGCAAGACAGAATAATCGGAAAATAGAATTGTACTCATTATAATCCAAAATAGTTTGAACTTCATGACCTAATCCACCAAAGAACCTAGCCATCATAGTCTCATTATCCTCAACTAAAGCACAATGAATTAAACCAGTTTGCAATTCTTGATAATATTCTTCAACAGAATTAGTGCCTTGTTTCAATCACTATAATTTATTAAGAAATTCACATTCATAATAAGGAGGAACAAATCTAGTATGCATGACATCTTTCAAAGTAACCCAAGTGGTAGGTATATTATCAGCATACAACCTACAATGCTCATTCCAGCAAATAGAAGCAAACCCAGTAAATTCACAAACAATAGCCCTAACTCAGCGATCCTTAAGATAAGTATGGCATGCAAATTTTTGTTCTACATCTAATTCTCAAGTAAGATAAGCATCGGGATTATAGCGAACCTCAATTGGTGGAATTTTTAATTTTGGCTTAGGAGTATCATCATCAGCATGTACCTCCCGACATGGTGCCATACCATGTCAGTTGTAGTCCATCTGTTGATGGAGTCGATCATTGTTGGTGTTGATAGCATCCTCTGTGAGGGACCCGGTATTCTAATCCGATTCAAGAGATTCACAACAAGTGAAGACGGTGACCATAGCCGCTACCTGCGACGGTCTATGGCCCACCCCCGCCCCGTGCGACGTGCATACGATGCGATGCGTATGACTCACCACGGCCTGATTGGAGGATCACGATTCCAAACACATACGCCTCATGCGTATGACTCACTTTGGCAATGGACCGTACTTTCACTTTGCATTCCACGTGAACCGAAGTAAAATAACAAGTACCTCCATTTGCACCCAACCACACTCCCCATTTCAATATACACGCATGACAGACAGGAGGTGGGGGCATATGTTGGACAGCCAGCATATCATCACACGAACCACTATGATTCGATAGTACACTAGCTGTCCACATTGTGAACTATAAAGATTACATTATTCGGCGATAACCGGAAGTTTAATCAAATCTGAAATAAGCTTGCAACAGTGGAATAAAGAGACAAATCCCACAGCGGTGCATCAGCCGCTGCCCAAAAACTAACAAAATCCCACGAGTCGATAGCCAACCAAGAAAACCGAGCAACTAGGCATCATCGAAGTAATCCTCGACCACTGGCTCACCTGCAATGATCTAGGAATATCCTAGGTGAGTACAAGGGTACTCACAAGACTTATTCGTGCTTGATTAAATGTCCTACACATGGATTCACTACGATAGCAAATAAACATGGTGCATTCCAAATTAACCAGGTGTAAATAAACCACATGGCATTGACAACATTATGGGAAAAAAGTATAACAAGTAACTTGCAACTCAAGTTGCATACTAATCAAAGTACAACATGAAGGCATCAATCATGATATTCCAAATTCATTTGGGGCAGCCCACACTCCCAATTAATCATCAATTCATCACACATCATGTCCAGTCTATCTCTCGAACCATTACCGGCCATACATCCCCATGGGAATAACGAGCGCTCTCCACTCGGAGGTAGCTAGTCTCCAAGTGACCGAGACTCACCATCAGATAAACCCATAGCAGAGATTTCGGTAACGTTCACGCGGTGATAAGGGAAGTAACACGATGAAGTCACCTCAGGTTGGTATAGCGACAAAAACACTTCAAACACCGGGGTCGCTCCTATAGCTTCAATTAATACCAAATTTATTCATCGTGTACCCCACCTTCGGCTCTCGCATCTCACTTAAGCAATTCAAGTTGATGGGGCATCCAAATTAAATTTTCAGCCACAACGAGACATAACATACCACAAACCTAACATGCTAGTTTAACAAGTTGCGACCACAAGCGCATATAGACAAGCATACGAATAATGATAAGAAAGTGCAACAAGCTCTGCTTGCCTTGCTCACAAGGTTCCTGCTCTTGAGTGGAGTCAAGAGCCTGCTGGTCTCCTTCTTCGAGCTCTATTGGAAACAATGCGAAGCACCGGAAACAAATGTTAAAAGAAAAGCAATGATTCCAGCACGAATGCATGGTGGATGATGCTAGAAATTAGTTTCTAAAGTGACGTATGCTTGTTAGAATCCTACTGCAACAAGAGTTTTTAAAGTTGAAGTTGTCGAAATCGAGTTGTTGCCCTAACCATGCATGCATGATAGATTAAGCCCAGCTTCGAGTTAGGGTTGAAGGTTATTATTCACGATGGATGGGTAGGTCCTAAAAATGTTTATATCATGAAAATTCTCTGAGATACAATTCTATCGCAACTGGAATCACTCAAATTGGAGCTATAACCATCAAGTTACAGTTTATCGAAGAGTGACGCCTAAAAGGGGACAAACTATTTTACGTTCAAAATGGTCTGAACTTCAAATGAAAATATTGAAATTCTGTTTGCACCAGATTGTAGGAAATTTCATGAGGTTTCTGAATATATAAAATTTGTCAAAATCGGATCTACGGTTCAAAAGTTATCGCATTTTCAAAATTGCCGAAAACTTGGGGCAAACCCTAACCCTAGGGTTCAATCTCTCTGCGATTTTAAAAATTGCTAAGCGCACCCGGATCCCTACCCTAACCCTAACCACAGGGCAGCTGACAAGAGGGGCCCGCTTCGGTGCTGACGGGGCTCGGGCAACCAATCCCGAGCCGCCATGTTGCCTCCGTCCCTCACTCCTCTCTCTCTCTCGTCCGCTTGGCCGGAGGATTAGCTTGGGCGGTAGGGCTCACACCGGCACCTCGCCGGAGATGGCCGGGACGGCGTACCGAGGTGCGGCGAGCTCGGGGAAGAGCAGGGAGAGGAGCGGGAGCTCACCTGAGTCCGATGCACCGGCGCGGGGAGACGGGGGGCGTCGGGGTGGAGCTCGCAACTGTGGCCGGCGGTGGGGATCCTCGGTTGTCACCGGTGGGGGTCCTCGGGCATGGATCTAAAGAGAGGAAAGGCAGGAGAGGTGAGGGAGGACGAGAGGAGGTTCGGGAGTAAGGTGGGGGAGGCCGGGGCTCACCGGAGCGGTGGCGCGAGCTCACAGGAGCTACGGCCGGAGACGGGGAAGAACGGCGGAGCGGCGAGGAAACTTGCACGGGAGGAATGGGGAGGCTAGGGTTGAGCGGAGAAGAGGGGAGCGGGCTGTCCGAGCAGAGCTTTTAAAGGGCGGCGGCGTGGTCGGAACGCTGAGGTGGCGCGCCGCCCACCTCGGCTTACCGGCGACGAAGACGTGGCGGCGGGGTCCCGACAGACGGGCCCCACCAGCTAGGGAGGAGAGAAGGCGCAAAAGGAGCCGGGCGCTTCCCTGAGGGGAAGGCGGAAAATTGGTAGGGGAAGGCAGCTTTTCGGGCTGGTGGGATTAGCGGGCCGGCCCAAAGACTCGGCCCATCCGAGAACCTTTCTTTTTCTTTTTATTTCTGTTTTCCCTCTTTTCTAGCGATAGGACTCCTTTTTAATTGATTTGAGCATTCAAACGAGATCCAAATTATTTAAAATTTTTACACAATGTTTATAACTAAGTATAGAACCTACCATAAAATTTTGAGATCATTTGGAGTTAGTTTGACCAGAATTTTAATTCAAATTCAAATTTGACCCAAAAGTGAGTTTGAACTACAACCAGGCCCTACACATTTCCAAAAATTCCAAAATTTTACACGTGACTAGGGTTCTCATATTCACGGCTAGTTATAAATTTTTGTAACTCTTTATCCACAGGAATATTGTCTAAATGGGTTATTATAGTTCTACCCTCTTTTGCAGTTTGAATTCCAACTCTTCAATTGAGCTAACCAGTATAATGATTTGGATAGAATTTTGGGGATAGGGACCTGGTATGGTGATTGAGCTAAGATATCATTGATCTCCTCCTCCTATTATTGCTAATGATGGGGTTTGATAAACCAAATAAGTTGATTGGTGTTTGCTAAAATAACCACCGAGGATGAGATATGTACGTATTCTATAAAATATAATTGTTGTAGATCTAAGTTTATGCAAGGTGGGTGCGAGGATGATGGCATGCATGCAAGATGAATGCAAAATCCTAATCGTGAGAGGTGGGTATTACAGGGTGCGAGGATGATGGCATGCATGCGAGATGAATGCAAAATCCTAATCGTGAGAAGTGGGTATTACATCCTCGTCCTTAGATCCACCAACTTAGTCATGGTAGTCATCCTCCTCGACATCTCCCATGGCCACAAGAACTGATATCGTGTGGTCGGTGCAAAGATACACCGATGTGCTAGAAGTAGCTTGAGCCTAGTCCTGAGTCATAGAGCGTGCCCACTATTGAGAATTAGTGAGATGGCGGCTGGTCATGTAGTAAGGCAGTTGGTTGATGTCATGGTACCTTCAAAGCACTGTCCAAACGGCTAACGAGGGTGTCAAAATCGATGGAAAGCTCTTGAATGTTCTCCTCAAACCCATCGATATGGTCAACATTGTTGCTGGTCATCGATGTCATGAGCATGGTTGGACACCATCGCTTGGAGCTCAGCCCATGTCCATCGTGAGTGAGTGAGATCATCCCACTGTTTGCTCAAGATCCCGTCATGGTTAGTAGCAGACAAGAAACAAAATCACAAGTATAATGTCCCTATCAACTACTAGGATGTGGTGACAAGTCGCGCAAACTCTCAAGCTAAATCACAATTTTTAAAAGTTATTACCAAGCTACAGAGGGTGACCAGCAACTAACAGAGTCAAACCTCTAAAGATTGAATAAATTGATTGCTAGGTGAACATATATCTGCATGGTGCAGAACAATGGAGTTTGGAAGGCTTTTTGTGAGTAGCAAGGATAAGAAAATTAAGAAACTAGCAATGCAAGTTGAAAAGATGCTGAAAAATACTAGCTCTAGTTATTGGAATTTGATTAGCACGTGCTAAAACAAACCTAAGCACAGATACTGAAATATAGAACAGTCAAACCGGCTAGGAAAGCAGTCAGACCAGTTGACAGAAGGGCGGTCAGACCGACTCTAGAGGTGGTCAAACCGGCTACGACAGAAAAATAGAACACTCTGAGGAATATATATTTTCCTTTTTTTCTCTTTCTTATTTCTTTTCTATTTTTTTACCTCTGATCAGCAAAACAGCTGCGGGTGGTCACACTAGCCGTACAGGCGGTCAGACTGGCTCTGTCCTGTCGGACTTGGTTTTATTGCCAAGTCGGACTCTAGAATTTTCTCTTATTTATTTGGGATTTTCCCGATCTGATCTCGTCCAAACTCTTGCTGGAGACCTTCCCATTCCATGTCGTGCCTAACACGTCTTCTTTCATGGCTGTGGCATCGATGGTGGCTCAATGGCAGCAAGAAGAGTGTCATTGGCGATGGTGCCGAAAAGGAAGTGGCGGGCGCCGTGGAAGCGATTTTGACGGTGATGGTGGAGGTGAGGATGATGAAAGAATGGAGAAGACGGTGTTGCGGAGACATGATGTGCGCAACATTTTGCGGGTGGTCAGACCGACGGCTGATGTCATCACCGATTTGTTATAGATGTCAAACACAGAGAAACCCACGATCTATTGGAAGAAAAAATTATTTTCTTGGTTGAACAGAGACAAAAAGCAACAAAAGAAGTTTGATCTAGTAGGAAAATTCAATAATGCAAAATACTAGATTGAAAATTGCAGACTCAGATTGATTTTTTTGGGCTATATGTAGATGATAGGGAGAAGATGCAACTAAACTATGGTAAGGTAAAGTTCTCGAAAAGCAAACTGATTTGCTCTGATACCACCTCATAGTACCTAGGATGTCCCGATCTTTCGGAGACAACACATATCGATTTATGTGGAGACAACTTTGACGATCCGACTACACCGTACTACCATGATGCAGTTTAGCAATCGCTAAACCAACTCTGGTAGGTTATTGATGATGCTGAAAGCATGGCCAACCTAAACATAAAATTCTAATCCCTACGAGCAATCGAAGAACAAGCAATAATTATGAAGAAGCAATCTGAAATTGCAAGTATATTGATAAAGTGGGGTTCTGAAAGTAGTCTGGACAACTGGTCCTTGGGCACAATCGATGGACTTGAAGTTGGAAAGTGGGAAACTCTTAACTAATAGATGGCCAAGGGGTATTTATAGATGGGAAAACACTCCTAGGGCAAACCGGACTCGAACCAACCTAAGTCGGTTCGGTCGGTCAAACCGACCGTAAGGCTGGTTTAAGCCGACTAGTACTATCTGGTCGAGCGTTGACTCCCGACGATGCTAAGACGGGTATTCATTCTTGTATATTTACCAAAGCTTCAATTGGTCTTCAAATAGGCTTCTTCGATCTTCATCTTCATGTTGTCATGGGTTTCACTTAACAATCCTTGATTAGTGGCTGCCATCAACTCCATTCTTGATCCTCATGCTCCAGTGCTTGTCCTCCATAACAATGCTTGGTCCTTGGTTCCTTAATAGCATAAGAACATCAAATTTAGGCAGCATCATATTCATAGGGAAGTTATGTGAAGTACTGAGAAACCAAAGTACCTGATAATTAAGATGGCATGCACGAGCTCTAGTTAAGGGTCCTTGTAATTCAGGTACTTGAGGAGTAGCATCTTGTGAAGGTGTAAGAGTTGTGGGTGCAACTATAGTAAGGATGTCCTCATCATGTGCTTACCCATTGAATTCATCTGAACTTAATGTGTTGAAGATGGTGTTTGTCGCTTGGGCATTAAGGTAGATGTTTCGGTGGTCACTCTCGATGAGCTCGCCCTCATGGATCACTACATAGCCATCAACAAAAACACGCCATATGCTTGGGCTAATGGCCATTATGCATCTTCATTTTATGTCTCCAACTAACATAGTTTAAACCATCAAATTATGGACCTCTCCCCACATGCATCCCCTCGCTAGATGACATCCTATCTCTCTAGGTGGTGAAACCTAATGTTTTTGAGAGCACGAGGCTCTGATACCAATTGAAAGGATCTAGGCCATCGACTAGAGGGTGTTGAATAGGAGATTATCAAAAACTTCCTACGAAAAGTAAATCTTACGCATATTAGTAAGCAAGATATGCAAAGAAGTAAGTATGGAGAAGTATAAAAACATAATCACATGGGAGAAAAGGATTTGTTATTGAAGTTCAAGCTTTGGTGAGGCTTTACTTCTCCGTTGAGGAAGCTTGATCCAATGATCGAAGCCAGTAGCAAAACATGCACTTCCGTCAAAGGGCTTGCTGATGCAAAGCCCCCTCTCACTTGTGGTAGCTCTTCACCTAACGATACACGAGCTCCAAACCCTCAAAAAATTCTTGGGGTGCTTTACAAACTACTTGAAGGCTCCCAAGAAACCCCTAGCCATCTAGGAGACGCCAATCTCCAAGAGTAATAGGCTCCAATAACTCCGGCTCGGAGATGAACTCTTTCTTGATGCTCAACTACAAATCAATGTCTCTCTCAAAGATTTCATCACAAAGATCTCAGTAGAGGATTAGTTTAGCAAAGAGTTGTGTGTGCATAAAGGCTTGAGGCTATATATAGCCAAACCCTAAAAAACTAGCCATTATAGCAAAAAGGGAAAGTCCGGAGGTTTCGACTTGAAACCTAAATGTTTTGACATTTTCAAATCAACGGCTATATCGTATACACAATGCATAACTCGGAGATTCTGTCAAGAACCTGGAGACTCTGGCATTTCAAACGATGGTTGTATAGCACGTCCAGAAGTGGATCTCGGAGACCCCGACAAAAACTTGGGGACTATGACTTTTCAAAGCACAACAAACATGAGCATATGTTGAGAGTTCCAACATGGAACCCAGATCCTTCGTAAATTTTAGATAGCCTTGAGCTAGGACAAGTCAAAGCAAATTTCGAAGGTTTCAACATTGCACTCTGAGATTCCTAGATTTCACACTCCTCAAACGAGCAAAATTAAAACGTGAAATTGGAAGTTCCAACACATTGACTCGAACAATCCAAGATTTCAAAGGATTCAATAAAGCGAGGTCAGTACACAAACTCCTAGGTTCTGGGATATCATCTCGGACATTCAAGATTTCAAAGATAAGTCCACAAAGGATTTTGGACACTCTGGAAACTTCCGGGAGTTCTAAATATTGAACTCCAAAGACTTAGGCAAGATCAAAACCTAAACTCGGAGGTTTTGGAAACAAAACTCGGATGGTCTGACATCCTGAAACACAGAAAGATGGGCAATTCGGAGGCTCTGAGCTCCCGAATTCTCCACACATATTCGGAACCTGAATATTCCAACTTTGATCTTAGAGGTTCTGACTTTTTTTTGAAACTATGAAAATTTAAGGATTTCAAAGGCCTCTCTGGATAGAAAATTTGGTTCCTAGCTGAGCATAGCAAGGCACCCTCACCAGCTTCCAAATATTAGCCTCCTTTAATTGTATGGCTTTCCTAAACTCAATATGTTTCCTCAGACAACTAAAAGAACTAGAAAATGATCCTTAATCTTCATTTCTTCATGCCGCCCATCCTTAAAACATTTTGGGGGTCATCATCGCTGGTTTTATCTTCTCTTTTGGGACTGCATTACCTGATCACACGTGATACACACAATAATCCCTTAATTTTTTGTCATTAATCAGCAAAACGATGCACACAATAATCCCTTAATTGTTTGTCCTTAATCAACAAAACCTACTTAGGGGCTAAGATGCACTTTCACTATTTCTATGGCAGGTTCACAAGGAAACGAAGATGAGTGGATCCTCACCCCACGGAGAAGAGGACTATGCTAATTCTTTGCAATGACGGTCAACGACCATACCAAGCAACTTGAGAATGCTCACAGTGAGACCTTAAATGACTAGATGGAGTTGAAGCTAGCCAAGCAGAGATTCGTACCACTCAAGAGGAGATGAAGATGACACTTGTTGCTATCTTGACATGCTTGGATGGGCAAGGTCAAGTCTCTCCACCACCTCCCGAGGGAGCTCCCTTGGCTACCCCCACTGCTACTGGTGCTTCTGTTCCATGCCACACCTCTTCCACAACCAGCGATATCGGTTCCTCGACTGTGGATGAAGAACAAGAACCAACGAGCACAACTTTGCTGATACCAAGGATGGAACACCCAATCACAACAATTATAGTGGACACAATTGACATTGCTTCAATAGGCAAGGTATAGGACGTGCACCACCACTACGTGAGGTACGTGACCGTGATGAAGCTTTTGCTAAGATTAAATTCACTATGCCTCCATTTGCTAGTAAATATGATCCTGATGCATATCTTACTTGGGAGCTAGAGGTAGAATAAAATTTTAATTGCCATGAGTTCCCTGAAAACAAGAGGGTTAGGACTGGCACTGTTAGTTTACTGATTTTGCTTGCATTTGATGGAGTGAATATTGTGATGCTAACCCACAAAACATACCTACCAATTGGGATGAGTTAAAATGATTTATGTGTAAATGTTTTGTTCCATCTTATTATGCTCATGAGATACTTAATAAGTTTCAGCGTTTGAGGCAAGGAAGTTATATCGTTGAGGAATACTATCGAGTGTTACAAACTAGTTTGCTACGTTGTGGTTTACAAGAAATGGAGGATGCTAAAATGGCTAAATTTCTAGGTGGTTTGAACCATGTTATACATGATATTTTATACTATAAAGAGTACAATTATATCATCTATTTGCTTCATTATGCTTGTAAAGCTGAAAGAGAAGTGAAGGGATGCCAAAACAAGCAACAAAGCGACTCTAGAGTTTCTTTTGTAGGTTGTACAGGTCAATTTTAGAACCGAACTCCCATTGTGATTTCCAATTGTACCACTACCCCAAGCCCAATGAACAACGACTGGCGTCCAGCACCATCTACTACTCCTTCAGGTGCGTCCAAGGGAAACAAAACAACCAATTCAGCATCTACAACAAGTGCATCTTCAATTGAGCGACCGGACAAAACATGTGAGACACAATGCCATCGCTGCAAGGACTTTGGTCACATGATGCAGTACTGCCCCAACAAGCACACTGTCTTGATCAAAGGATAATGGTGAGTATACTTCCGCTAGTGATATAGAGGAAGAACATGCCTTGCTTCCTACTGACCCCATAGGAAATGACGATGATTCTGAGCATGAAGAGGAGCAAAACGGTGCTGAACTCACTGATAAATACTTGAACATCATTACATAGCATGTACTTGGTGCCAAAATGAAGCGAGCCGAGCAAAAGCAGCGCCACAATTTGTTCCAAACAAAATTTGTCATCAAGAACCGTTCGTGCCTTGTGATCATCGACGGAGGGAGCTACGACAATTTAGTAAGCATAGACATGGTTGAGAAGCTTTGCTTGACCACACAACAACACTAGTGCCCGTGCTACATCCAATGAATCAATAATTATGGTAAGCTTAAGGTAACACACGTTGTGAGAGACCATTGTTCCATTGGTTCTTATCATGACTATGGTGATTGGAATGTTGTACCTATGTAAGCATGTTCTTTGCTGCTAGGTAGACCATGGTATTATGATAGAGATATTTTGCACCAAGGTAGGACCAAGATATATTTTGCACCAAGGTAGGACCAACCAATATACTCTCATGTTTAAAGGAAATAAGATTACCTTGCTACCCATGTCAATTGAAGCTATTTTCAAAGATGAATTAGAGAAAGCTAAGCATGATAACAAGTGTAGTAAAAGTGAAAATCAGATTGTTGCAAAGGACTTTGTCTAAGAACAAAATAAGGAACCTAGTGCTAAAAATAATGAAACTAAGATAAAAGATGCTTGCAACCAAATCTGAACTCAATGCTTTGCAGCGCCATGAATCTATTTGATATGCTGTGAGAGGCAAGGATGCGATGTTTTCATTTGAGGATATGTCTGCATCCTTGCCTTCTAACCTTTGAAAGGAGTATAATGATGTGTTCCCAAAGGAGGTGCCACTAGGGCTGAAAGATGGTTATTGCCGTATGTGTGTTGATTGTGAGCTATTAATAATATCGCCATTCTTTATCGTCATCCTATTCCTCGGTTAGATGATATGATTGATGTATTATGTGGTTCTACTGTTTTCTCTAAACTTCATTTGCGTAGTGGCTACCATCAAATTTGCATTGACTTAGGTGATGAATGAAAAACAACATTTCAAACTAAGTTCAAACTTTATGAGTTGGTTTAACTAACGCAACTATCACTTTCATGAGATTAATGAATAAAGATTTGTGTGCTTTTATTGGCAAGTTTGTGGTAGTTTACTTTGATGATATATTGATTTACTTCCAATCTTCTAGATGAACATTTGGAGCATCTACGTGATATTTTTAACGCTTTACGAGATGCACATTTATTTGGTGACCTTGAGAAGTGCATGTTTTGCATTGATTGAGTACTGTTTCTTGGCTATGTTGTTACTCCATAGGGCATTGAAGTTCATCAAGCGAAGATCATCGCTATCCAGGGTTGGCTGCCCCCTAAAACGGTCACACAAGTGTTTTCTCAGGCTTGTTGGTTTCTACCAATGTTCTATTCAAGATTTCAACACCATCGCTACACCAGTGAATGAGCTTACAAAGAAGGGTGTTCTATTCACTTGGGCCACAACACAGTAACAAGCTTTCGTCGTCCTCAAAGATAAGTTGACACATACACATTTGCTTCAACTTCCTGATTTCAGCAAGACCTTTTGAACTAGAATGTGATGCTAGTGGCACAAGGTTTGGTGGTGTGTTCATTCAAGAAGGAACATATGTTGCTTACTTTAGTTAAAAATTGAGTAGGCCTAGTTTGAACTACTCTACCTTTGATAAAGATATGCTCTTTTTTGAACTTTAAAAACTTGGCGACATTATTTATGGCCCAAAGAATTTGTGATACATTCTGAGCATGCATCTTTAAAGCACATAAGAATTCAAACCAATCTAAACTATAGACATGCTAACTGAGTTGAGTTTATTGAGTCTTCCACTTATATCATTGAATACAAAATGGGTAAAAAATGTTGTAGCTGATTCTTTGTGTAGGCGATATACTATGCTTTCACAACTTGACATCAAAATCTTTGGTTTAGAAACAATAAAGGAGCAATATGTACATCATACTGATTTTAAAGATGTATTTCTCAATTGTCAAGAAAGAAAGAGTTGGAATAAATTTGTGGTGTATGACAGGTTCGTGTACTGTGCTAACAAGCTATGCATGCCAGCTAGCTCTGTTCATTTTTTATTGTAGAGGCGCATGAAGGAGGATTAATGGGTCATTTCGGTGTAAAGAAGATCAAAGAAATTCTGGCTAACCACTTATATTAGCCAAATATGAGGCGTGTCGTTGCACGCTTCAGCTCAGTCATGACCTAATCTACACGGTTGCATATGCTTGTTCCTATTCCTAGCGTAGCATGAGAGGATATTTCTATGAACTTTGTTTTAGGACTACCTAGAAAAAATAAGAGGAGGGATAATATTTTTATTGTCATGGATAGGTTTTCTAAGATTACGTATTTTATACCATGTCATATGCTACAAATGTTGTTGTCTTGTTCTTTAGAGAAATTGTTCGCTTACATGATATGCCGAACACGATTTTTTTAGATCATGATGCTAAATTTCTAAGCCACTTTTGGAGAACACTTTGGGCTAGATTGGGAACTCACTACACCACAACAATGGATTCCCAACAGAAATGTTGGTAGGGAAAGCTGCTTTCAGCGGTAGAAAGTCAGTCGGTAAAGTTTTTGCCGACTAACATTGCCAGTTGACCAAAGTCCAGTCGGTAAAGGTCGTTCCCAACGGACTTTATTTTCCTGACCAACGATCTGATGGTACTTGAAGAGCTTTCCCGACCAACATAATCTTTCCCGACAGTCTATTTTTCCCATCGGACAAACATTTACCGACCGACTATCTGATAGTGTACATTTTGCCGACCGACATTACAGTGGCTGGCCAACATAGCTTTGCCAATCGACTTTCTATTGGTAAAACATACTGCCGACCAACCTAAAATATCAAGACATTTCAAAAATCAACGATAATAATCATAGATTCATACAATCATTCGTCACAAATACAAATAGTTCATCCATTAGCATTACAATGCATCCCAATGCTTAGCAATTTAAGTTAACAAAGTGCACAAAACATTTGGGTTCAGTGCCCAAAACACCACATATATCTAGTTACAAATTTAATTCCTCCATTACACAAAACATCCTCTTCCATCCATATGGTGCAGACCCCCACCAGCTGCTACTAGATGTTCCTAGTGTCCTCCCTACAAAAGGTAAATATGCATCAATAGATTTATAAGAAACCATAGTGACATATAGCAGAGCATCCAACAAAGATGTGGTCATCATCTTCACAAAGGCATTCATTTATTGACACACATGAATTGGCTAGCATGCGTTTTGAAGAAGTAACAACAAGAGAAAAGAAAACAAGTAGTATAATTGACCATTCCAATCAGTCAAAAAATTGACAGTTTTAGCACAAGCATATGGTAAGAACTAAAGTTAATTATACATCACTTCTTAGTATTAATCAACGTCTCTTGCAAGTTGCTATTAATTTGCTATAGATTGATGACATGGATAACGTTATTGAGATAGTAAAGCAAGCAACAAAAGGGGTGCTGCTTTTGTATACCCAGGGAGAGATATAGGGGGAGTGGAGAGTTTTGCTGTGTATCTACACGTGTTCTTATTCTGATTTCTTACGTCTTGAGCACTCTTGTCTCTTCTAAAATGATGCAGTTCTCTTTGTGTTCGTTCTGTCATGTTCATGGGCTGATATGTGGTTTTGCTCTAATCTGATTCATGCTATGATTCTTCTCACATATTATGCTTCATGTATATATGCTTGCTCTGAACATAAATCATGATAAATGATACTCAGAACATGCTTTAAAAGAAACTCTAAAGCTGCATCATTATCTACTCAGTTCAATCCATTAATCATGATTCATCTATTGCTCTGAACTAATGAAATGTAAGTTGTGAGAATATACTACTCAAGTTTTAAATTCAAATCTGTGCATTTGCATTCCAAAAGCAAATCTTTTACGCACAGCTTTAGGGGGAGTACATTCTGACAACCTGCACATGTATTACTCATTCATATCGTTAACTGATATTTGTGAATGGGTTGCCACTAACCACCAAAAAGGGGGAGATTGAAAGAGCATCTAGGCCCCTAAATGGTTTTGATGGTTAATGGCAACCTAAACTGGAATCTAATGTTTACAATGAGTGTAAGCAGGATGAGTAGGTTCCAAGAAGAGGATTCATCCAGGAAAGGATGACCACCCAAAAGTACAAAGGTGGTTTCCAGGTGAAAGGACCGAAGGTGCCAACTAGAGGGGGGTGAATAGGAGGCTAACTATTTTTCACTTGTTTTAGCTTAGATTATCAAATTAAGACTTAACAGATTGCGAGGATAAGCTAGCTGTGTGACAGGTGAATAACACAAGCAAAAAATAATATGCAAATTAACATTTAATTGTCACACAGGTGTCTAACACAGGTAAGCTAATAACCTAGAACAGGTAAGCAAGGTAGATAGCTGTGTAACAGGTAGCTGACACAGGTAAGAGATATGATATACAGCAACAGTGGCACAGCTATGCTAACACAGGTGAAAAACAATCTATCACAGATAAACAATGAATATCTATGAACACACAAGCATGCAAAACTAATGAGTAACTAAAGACAGTATAGAAAGTACTCAGAGAGACAATGTGTTTTTTCACTGATGTTCCCTACTCTTTTCAGAGAGGTATGTCTCCGTTGGAGAGGCTACTCCGAAGAGATCAGGCCTCTTCCTTTGCTTGTGGAAGTCCTTTAGCCTTGCAGCAGGTAGACTTCAGATCACCTTCACAAACTACTGGTTCAGCCCACACAAGCTTGGGTGATACCAGCAACTCCTACACCCGTCTAGGAGTAGACAATCCAAGAGTAACAGATTCAGCAGCAACAACTCTTGGAGGAACCAGCACTCTTTGCTCAAAGACTCTAACTCTCGTGAACTAACACTTAGGGAGTTTGGCTTCTGTTCTGAGAGTAGGAGGCTTTGCAACGGTCGAATATGATTCATTGGACTGAGAAAGATTGAGGTCGAAGACCTCCCTTGGTCCCCTATTTATAGGGTTCACAGGTACCTGACCGTTACACTATTGCCACATAGGATTGAGTGAGTCACCGGTGTCAGACACCGGTGACACAGCCAATCACACCGCACAACTATAACTGGCTCAGGCAGACCGACACCTGTGTCACCGGAGGCATACACAGGTGAACCCTTAACTGACGTAGCCTAACTACTCAGCCCGGTCCTGGCACATTACATGCCCTCAGCGCACACTTAACTCTGATCCCTAATAAGGAGAGAACCTCCAACAGTCTTCTGACTCAGCAGACAAACTATTGTAGTGCAGGTCCCTTAGCATTTACAAGCTCTCCCCTGCTACAGAGATGTACCTGAGTCATAGAGCGGAAGACTACCTGTGACACAGCTGTCTCACACCGGTGACTCTAACCTCTAGGGTTTTTCTACCACTAGCACTGCAGAGTACTAGCACAAGTCAGTTTCACACTTGTGCAAAACTATTGATACAGGGCCACTGACCTCAAAGCGTCAGTGCCGCTGTCCAACACTCAGAGCATTGAGCAAGAGAACCTCCATAGATCATTACTGCTTCATCCCTCTTGATAGTACGGGTGTTTTCTATGAACTCAAGGAAACTAGCAAATCTAGACTTCACCTGCCACCATCTGTAGTCACGGCCCTTGATGCATCAAGCCACCATCACCTTGCCTTCAACTCCTTGCACAGCACCGGTTTCTTCACAGCTGTGGCACAGCTGCCTAGCACAGCCATCCTCTTGTCCTGGAAACCACCTTTGTACTTTTTGGATGGTCATCCTTTCCTCGATGACACTTCTTCCTGGAACCTACTAAACCTGCTTACACTCATTGTAAACATTAGATTCTAGTTTGAGTTGGCATTAACCATCAAAACCAATTAGGGGCCTAGATGATCTTTCAATCTCCCCCTTTTTGGTGGTTAGTGGCAACCCATTCAACAATTTCAAACAAAGATTGAATGAGTGATACATGTGTAGGTTGTTAGAATATACTCCCCCTGAGGCTGTGCACAAAAGATTTGCTTTTAACATGCAAATGCACAGATTTTGATTTTAGGTGTGAGAAGTATTTTCTTACAACTTACACTTTTATCAGTTCAGAGAATTTGATAGATCATAAGAGATTGATTTAACTGAACTGATATTGATGCAGTTAGTATGATCAGAGCATCAGAGTATAATATTTCATGATCAGAGTAATGCTCAATTTGATCAGCAGATTAAAGTATGTTCAGAGCATTTACTCATGTTTACTATAATCAGATCAAACATATGTATATGTAGGCAAGATATGTGGGGAGAATTATATCAGAGTAAACACCATCCACACATATCAAGAACATTATTGCATCAGAGCATAAAATACTGAACATTAATGTTATCAAGACATAAGAATTCAGAATAAAAGCAAGTCTTGATACACCAAAATATATAGCACACTCCCCTATTTCCAAAAATACTCTCCATAGATACTCTCCCTCTTATATTTTTTTTCTTATATCTCTCCCCCTTTGACACTAAAACACCAGAAAGGGGTTAGGAGAAGAAACATTCAAGGGAGCTTGGTCTTCAATAGCTGGAGAATCTCTGAAAGCTAAGACTGCATTTGATCAACTTTTGATTGCAGACTGCTGACTTCTTCTCTGAGCTGACGATTTTCGCTGCACAGAGCTACAAACTGAGTTGGCATGACTTTGTTCTGGTAGGCTCTGGCTACCGTTGGAGACATCAGAGAGGTGGATAGGGTGCCATCTGCAGCCACTTGTGTCACAGACACCTGTGCAGCTAGGTTAGCTTCAGGAAGATCAGCTGTGACACCGGTAGGCACTTGAGCTTGAGGAGATGGTATCTGAGGAGCTGTTTGAGCAGCTGTGTCACCGGGGACTGGCACAGCTCTGTCCAGGGAATCTCCAAAGAGAGCAGGAACAGCAACCTCATCAGGGTGATCATCAACCTGATGCCTAAGCTAGGTCTTAGAGGTCTTCACTGTGATGTCAAAGTTGGATTCTAGGAGACCTGTTCTTTCAAGGATCATGTACATGATGTACAATCCATACCTCAGCTTAGCCTTCTTGTCCTTTTGAACAGCATCTATTTCATGAAAGATGTACCTTGCAACATCAAAATGCTGATTCTTGGCTATGTGCACCAACACCTGCCATACTGGATTATAGACTGCATCTGTGTTACCTCCCTTAGACTGAATTGTAACATTTAAAATCTTCACAAGATGCTTGGCAGTGATTGTGATCCCCTTAAAGTAGACATGATCTCCTGGGGCATTGGCAGGGAATGAGAAGTTTCTGGGATAGAACTTCCTTCTGTCAGCATTGGAGACTGGCTCTAATTTGAACAAATTTGACATGTTAGGCTCCACTGGTGCATGAAATAGACTATTGAACTCTGGAGCTGTTACGGATAGCAACTGACCTCTTGTTCTCCAGAGCATGACATCCTGATTGCTTTGTTCTACCAACACAGTGGCATAGAACTCTTTGATGATTTCAGGGTCATATCCTTGTTGTAGATTGCATATGAATTCAAGGCCCGAGGCATGAATCAGAGATGGTAATGTCCTCAGTCTTGAATCAGTCAGAGCAGACCAATCAATGGCCTTGCAATCTACAAATCCTTTTGAAGATAGGATTTCATGATAGACACCCCTTTGATGATCATTGTGAAATCTAGGGTCTGAGCAAGTTGGATCTATAAATTCGTCATCTTCACTGAAATAAGGGCAGGTTGACCTCATTTTGATGAATGCACTAGTGCTCATTGAGGTAACCTTGCTCTTGGACCTCTTGGGGTCACTCCTGGGAAGCTTCTTTGCTGCAGCTCTTGAAATGAATTGCATCTGATTTACCTCAGTCCTCAGAGCATAGGAGAATATGTAATGATACTTTGTTTCCAAATCCTCTGCTCCAACTGGGGGACTGGGTGAGCTATCTTCATATTCGTCTTCTTCTTCCTCAGGTTCATTGGCTAATTCTGCACTGGGGGATGAGCTTTCAGCTTGATAATCTTCATCAAAATCAGCTCTTGGTGCTCTTGCCCTGGGTGGAGTCACTGACACTGCCCTTCCATCATCTGATTGGCTTTCTGAGCTTTCTTCTTCTTCAGCTGAGCCACTTACCTGTGCCACAGGTGAGAACACAGGGGCATGATCAATAGGAGATGCGACTGCTAGGACAGCTGGCGGTGAAACAGGTGATGGAGCTTGGACTTGGACTTCCTCTGCCTGAGACACAGCTGGTTGGGGCAGCTGTGGACTAGTTGACTTGGCAGATTCAGAAGGCTTCACTGATCCAGCCTTTGGAGATGAAGAAGGCACATGGGCCTCTTTTGTAGCTTGCTCTTCAATCTCAGACACAAGAAATTGTGAAGGAGACATCTGCTTTTGAACATCCAGAGAGGAAAGTGATTCTACACTTGTAGAGCTTTGAGTTCTTCTACTCCTCCTCTGATATGTCTGCAAGTCCGACTTGGCTGGGCTGGCCACCTGTGACACAGGTGGTGGCATTTCTTTCTTTATTTCTTTGATAGCTGCCTTCTGTTGTTCAAGCTGATCTTTAATTGTGGGCATGGAGCTCTGAGAGGTTTCTGATATGATTTCAACATCGGCCTCTAGTTGCCTCTTGGCTTGAGGCTCTTCAATAATCTCCACTGTAACTGACCTTTTTCTTTTATGACTTGGGGCAGACAAGGTCACAGAAGCTGGTTTGGGTTTGAGTGCATCCGAGAGCAGAGCCTGCTTGACTTTAACCTCAGCTCACAGAGCTGTTTTCTCAGCACCACATGGCATGTTCTTTATCTTGCCTAGCAGCTCATGTATCTACAGAATTAGAACTTCATCTGAAGTTTGAGCTTTGACCCTTGATCCTGGAGCAGGTGTAGGAGCAGCTGCTCTCTTTGATCTGAATTCTGGAGACAGCAGGCCTTGTTTGAGTTTGATCTCAGCTTGCAAAGCTCTCTTCTTAAGGCCTGAAGGCATATTGTTTACTTGCCAGACCAGCTCAGAGATCTGATGAACCAGGTGATGATCTCTGGCATCTGTATGAGATAATTCCATTGGTTTATGAGATCCTGCTGACAGACACTTGGTTGAAAGTTTATCCTGCTTCACAATAATTTGCCTTCTCAGCTCAACTTTGGTAGAATGGGAGTTTGCTGTCTCTAGCTGTTTGTGTAAATTTGCAATTTCTCTCAAGATAGCTTTATCTTCTTCTGAGGGTTTTGGAATAGCCATAGATACTGGCCTAGACATCTTTGAAAGTTCAAAACTTTAAGCAGTGTATATTGTGGTCAGCTGTTTCTTCACAGTCTCATCAGTTGCTTCTCTGATCTGCGCTGCCAGCTTATCCATCTCATCCAGGATAAGCTTGTCATTATCAAGATCCTCTTGAGACACTTGAGGTTGTGGGACAGGCTCTCTGATTGTGAGTGTGCCTCTTGGCAACACTACATCTGCAATTGATGGCTTGGAGACTTTGTTTGCTGCTTGTTTTGGCTTCTTAGCAGCTTCTTTGCCTAAAGATGTATGCTCAACAGCAGCTGAGGACTTTGTCCTTTTGGGTGGAGCACGCTGAGCAGAGCTGGACTGACCAGCTTGAGAAATAGCTTCCTTTGCAATAGCTCTTCTTTGTCTATAAGCTCTTTGACTTGCTCTTCTTCTTTCAGCTGCCTCTTTCTTTCTGCCTTAACCTTTCTCTTTCTTGATCCGAGTCTGAAATGGTTATTTCTTTACTGGACTCCTCTGGATCTAACCACTTTAGACCACTATCAGCTCTCTCAGAATCTGAAGACATCTGGAGAAACAAGATAGATAAGAAAGAATGCAGGTAAGTGGTGTTCTTAAGATGGCAGAAGATAGTAGCTATGTGAGACACCTGTGTGAGGATAAGGTGACACAGGTGAGGACTTAGCAACAAACCGAGATCTCTACCTATTGAATGGGCATGCCTGTGTGACAGGTGAGACCTTAGCAGTGACACAGCTACGTGTGGAGGCGGATGGCAGATTGAAGAAAACTAGGGTTTAATAAGGATTTGCCATTCAATTTTAAGCTAGATGTAATCTGGAGGATGAACAAGAGCTAAACCAACCCCAGACAAGAACAATGTGCTACTAGATTAAACTTTGAGCGATTGAAAGTGTCACTAAGCTAGGGCGATTGCAAAGAGGGTTTAGCAGAGGCTTACTTTGATCGAGAATTTGATAATGCGCGGATGAATTTGAGTTGGAGCTCCTCGGAAAGCTTTCGCTGATGCGTCGAAAAGTTTTCGAGGGGCGGAAACCACGATTTCATCAAGAACTCGAGACTTTGGCGCACGACGGAAGTTCGAGGTTTTGAGTTGGACGTGGATTCTGTGGGGACACAGCAAAGCTTTATATAGGCCGAAGGGGTATATGGTGGCTGTGTCACAGCTGAGTTAAAGACCTGTGACACAGTTGAGTAGGGAGAAACCCTATGACCTAAGGAGTTCAAAAAGCATTCACCTGAGACACAGGGGGATGACTCAGGTGACAAGTATTTCATCCATAGAACATCAAGATAGAGAGAATTTGATAAGAGAGCAAGCATTGGAGCACTATCAGAATGTCCTTATGAAATCTTCTCAATGTCAGTTTGCCAGAAAATCGATCAAGCAAAACTAAAACTGACATGAGTTGATTAGAAAACATGTACACAGGAATATGCACAGATAGCTTAAGAATCATTCTCAACTCTAAGCATAAAACACACCTGTGACACAGGTGAGTAACACAGATGAAAGCATGAGCAACAAGAACAGCAAAGACATATGAGCTAGACACCAAGCCAAACCTTTAGTGCAAGTTAGAGACATCAATGATATTCAATTCACTCCTCAGAGCATAGAACCTAGTCTCATCTAAAGGCTTGGTGAATGTGAGGGACCCGGTATTTTAACTCGATTCAAAGAATTCACAACAAGTGAAGACGGTGACCATAGCCGCTACCTGCGACGGACTATGGCCCACCCCCGCCCCATGCGACATGCATATGACATAATGCGTATGACTCACCACGGCCTGATTGAGGGCTCACGATTCCAAAAACATATGCCTCACGCGTATGATTCACTTTGGCAATGGACCATACATTCACTTTGCACTTCAGTTGAATCAAGATAAAATATCAAGTACCTCCATATGCATCCGACCACGCTCCCCATTTCAACATACATGCATGACAGACGGGAGGTGGGTGCATATGTTGGACAGCAAGAATATCATCACACCAGCAAGTACGATATGAAAATAAAGCTAGCTGTCCACATTGGACCAAGTAAATTACATCGTTTGGTGATAACCGGAAGTTTAGTCAAATCTGAAATAAACATTGCAACAGCGGATAAAGTAAATAAATCCCACAGCGGCACATCAACCGCTGCCCAAAAGCCAAAAGGATTCCCATGAGTTGAACGCCAACCAAAGAAACCAAGGAACTAGGCATCATCGAAGTAGTCCGCGACCACTGGCTCACCTGCAAAGTCTAGGAATATCCTAGGTGAGTACAAGGTACTCGCAAGACTTATCCGTGCTTGATTAAATGTCCTACACATTTAATTACTACAGCAGCAATTAAACATGATGCATCTCAAGCTAGCAAGATACAAAAGTACAAGACATAGCATTGCCGGTATGAAGAAAAATATGGAAATTAACTCGCAGTCCAGATTTCATACATATCAATGCACGAACATAATAGCACTCACTTTGTCATTTCTAACTCATATGGGACAGCCCACACCTCAATTTAAACATTGATCCATTACGACAACATTTTAATCAATCTCTCGGATCGTTACCGGCAATACGATCACCCGGAGTATAGCGAGTGCATTTTCCCTTGGAGGTTGCAAAGCTCCAAGTGATCAAGACTTACCTCAACTATACCCAGGCACTGATTCCCGGTGACGTCCACGCGGTGAAAAAGGGGTAGTAACATGATGAAGTCACCTCAGATTGGTATAGCGATAAACTCTTCAAACACCGGGGTTCGCATCATGGCATCAATATATACCAATCATATTCATCGTGCACGCGCCATTAGGCTCTCACATCTCAATTTAGCAAGTTCAAATTGATAGGGCAACAAGATAAATTCACAGCCATAGCTGGGCATAACACACAACACATCCTAACATGCTAGTTTCACCGAATTCCGACCATCGCAATCAAGCAAAAGTTTCACCCATAAGCACATATAGACAAGCATATGAAATGACAATAAAAATGTGCAATAAGCTCTATTTGCCTTGATCGAAATGCTCCTGGTCTTGGTTGATTTCAAGGGCTTGCTGTTCGTCCTCTTCGGGTTCTATTGCAAACAATACGAGATACCGGAAACAAAACGATGAAAGAAAATTAATGAGTCCAGCATGAATGCATGATGAACATTGCTAGGAATTAATTTCTAAAGTGGCTTATGGATGTTAGGGATCCACTGCAACAAGAATTTCTCCATTTGCATTTGTAGAAATTAAATTATGGCCCTAACAATGCATGCATGTCGAATTACGTTCGAATTCATGTTAGGTTTGGAACTGCTATTCCTAGTGACTGCCATGCCATAAAATGTTTATATTATGAAATTCATTTAAGGTACGAGTCTAACACAATTGGAATTTCTCAATTTGGAGTTACAGAGGTTTAGTTATGAATTTTTGACAATCAGCGTATGAGAGGGACGAACTATCGCTCAATCAAAATTGGTCCAAATTTTAATGGCAAATTTTAGAATTGTGTCTGAACCAAGTTGTAGATAATTTCACAAGGATTCTAGAAATATAAAAATTATCCGATTTGGAGTTACGAGCAAAAAGTTATGCTATTTCTAAAGTTATCAGAAATTGGGGTAAAACCCTAAACCTAATTTGCATTATTTCCTGCGAAAAATAATAAAAATAAATGCTATGTGCACCCAGAATTCTACCCTACATCTTCACCCGGCCCAGCTAACACGCAGGGCCTACTGTCAGATGCTGACTGGGCTCGGGCAGCCAACCAGAGGCTGCCACGCCACCCTCCACTCTCTCACCCACTCTCTCTCTCTCTTGCTTGGCCGGAGGAGGGGCTCGGACGGCGGCGCTCTCGCCGGAGCATCGTTGGAGGAGGCCGAAAGGGCTATGGGGCACGGCGGGGATGAACACGTGTGGCTGGAGCTCCAGTACCTCACCCCGGTGGTGACGCGTGGTTGCGGAGAAGCTGAGGAGGTCGGGGTTGAGCTCGCAACGGCTGGCGGCGGAGGAAAGCTTGGGGCGTCGTCGGCGGTGGGCTTCGGGGCACGGATCTGAAAAATGGAGGAGAGGAGCAGGTTAGGGAGGAGGAGAGGATGCTCAGGGGCAAGAAAATGGAGCCGGGGATGCACTGGAGCGGTCGCGCGGGCTCGCCGGAGTTGCGGTCAGAGGCGAAGCAGAAGGCGGCGGCATGGTGAGGTGCTCCGACAGCAGAAGGGGAAGGGGAGGGCTAGGGTTGTGGGGAGGAGAAAAAGGAGAAGGGGCGGTGGCTGACTGGATTAAAAAGGGTGGCGGTCGGGACGCCGCGGTGGCAGCGCTGCCCACCACGGCCACCTGGCGGCGGCGACGTGGAGAAGGGGCGGCGACGTGGAGAAGGGGCCCCGACAGGTGGGCCCCGCTCACCAGGGGAGAGAGGAGGCGGCAAGGGCCGGAGGCGCCTTCCAAGGGAGAAGGCGGGGAGCAGCAAAGGAGGAGGTGGGTTCCAGGGTTGGTGGGCTGATTCAAGTGCGGCCCAAAAGCCTCGGCCCAACCGAAACCTAATGTCGGAGTATTATTTCGGCAATACTGAATATGGGGCAGTGTGAGCACAGCAAATCCGGATGGGTGCACATGGGAGATAGGATTTAGACAGGTTCAGGCCCTCGCGGAGAGGTAATACCCTATGTCCTGTGTTTGGTGGCTAGTATAGCTTGAATCCCGAGTGCCGCAAGCCCTCGAGGATCGATCTCGAGGCTACTTGAGCTTGGAAATAATGGAGATTGTCTATGACTAAAAGGCTTACCGATCGGAGGTCCCCTACTAGGTCTTATATAGGCGACCGGGATAGGGTTACAAGAGTCCGGATCGGTTAACAGATTGATTTCCTAACTAGTTACAACAGATTCCGGGTATGCCGGGCAGGTACTAGTCCATGTCTTGTACTCCATGTTGATGAGGCGCCCCCGTGTAGAAGTCGGACTCCGAGTAGTCGGCCCGGCCCGCCCTGTGGCCAGAGGGCCGGTATTCTAATCCGATTCAAGGAATTCACAACAAGTGAAGACGGTGACCATAGCCGCTACCTGCGACAGTCTATGGCCCACCCCCGCCCCGTGCGACATGCATACGGTGCAATGCATATGACTCACCACGGCCTGATTGGGGGATCACGATTCCAAACACATACGCCTCACGCGTATGACTCACTTTGGCAATGGACCGTACTTTCACTTTGTATTCCACATGAACCAAAGTAAAATAACAAGTACCTCCATATGCACCCAACCACACTCCCCATTTCAACATACACGCATGACAGACGGGAGGTGGGGGCATATGTTGGACAGCAAGTATATCATCACACGAACCACTACGATACGGTAATACTACTAGCTGTCCACGTTGTGAACTATTAAGTTTACATCATTCGGTGAAAACCGAAAACATAGTCAAGTCTGAAATATTAATGCAACAGTGGAATAAAAGACCCAAGGTCCACAGCGGTGCATCAACCGTTGCCCAAAAGTCACCAAAATCCCATGAGTCGATAGCCAACCAAGAAAACCACGAAGCTAGGCATCATCGAAGTAATCCTCGACCACTGGCTCACCTGCAATGATCTAGGAATATCCTAGGTGAGTACAAAAGTACTCGCAAGACTTATTCGTGCTTGATTGAATGCCCTACACATACTAATAGAGTAGCAACTAAACATGGTGCATTTCGTCTTAGCAAGATACAAGTAGGAAACATGGCATGAATAACAATATGGACAGGAACATAAACTTCAACTTACAGTCCAGATTTCATACAATTCAAAATGCCACCATAGAAGCAACCATCTTGCTATTTCAAACTCATCTTGGGTAGCCCACGCCCATTTAAGGTAATCAACCCCCTTGGACCGTCCCGGCAAATCCAACTACCATGGGAATATCGAGTGCTCCTCACTCGGAGGTTGCAAGGCTCCAAGTGACTGAGACTTGCCATCAGATAACCCATAGCGGTGATTCCGGTAACGACCATGAGGGTTCCCAATTTATCACATATTCATTCCAATCAATCTCTCGGTCCGTCACCGGCTGTACAACTACCATGGATATAACGAGTGCTCCTCACTCGGAGGTTGCAAGGCTCCAAGTGACTGAGACTTGCCATCAGATATATCCATAGTGGTGACTTCCGCTGACGTCCACGCGTGACAAGAGGAGTGCTACGATGGAGTAACCTCAGATTGGTATAGCGATAAACTCTCCTTACACCTGGGTCGCATTCATGGCATCAAATATACCAATCGTATCCATCGTGCACGTACCCCCTTCAGCTCTCACATCTCACTTTCGATGGTTTCAAGTTGATAGGGCCTCAAGTTAAATACTCAACCATGACAGATCATAATGTATTAAAGCACTCCTACATAATTTCATACTTAAACCCTAATCAGACATTCACACACATTACTAGTAGTCAGGCATGTAATAGAATGAAAGTAATGCAACAAGCTCTGCTTGCCTTGGTCACAGGGTTCCTGATCTTGTTCCGAAGTGAAAGCCGAGTGGTCACCTTCTTCGGGCTCTGTTTCAAGCAACACCCGATACCGGAAAAAGAAACGAGAAAAGGAAACAATAAGGTCCAGCATGAATGCATGAACATGGCTAGATATGCATTCTAAAGGTGACTTAGGGACGTTAGGAAACTAATGCAACAAAAATTTCCCAAGTTGAATTTGTAGAATTTAATTTATCGGCCTAACAATGCATGCATGTCAACTCCTGTTTGGGTTGCGAATTAGGGTTGAAAATTACTTGTCTAAGTAGGTGATCATGCACTAAAATTTTGTATTTATGAAATGCTCAGCGATACGAAACTAACACAACTGGAATCACTCGATTTGGAGCTATATTCGTCAAGTTACGACCTATCAAAGAACGATGCTCGGAAGGGACAAACTAATTCATATTCAATTTGGTCTGAAGTGCAATTGCAAATATTGAAATTTTGTTTCAACCAGATTGTAGGAAATTTCTCAAGGTTTCCAAAAAGGTAAAATTTTCCCAAATCAGAGCTGCGGATCAAAAGATATCGCATTTTCAAATCTGCACGATTATTGGAACAAACCCTAACCCTAATATGCGAAAATCTAAATTCTGCGCGCACCCGACTAACCTACCCCAGATTTCCTAACCCTAACCGTGCCCAACTGATAGGCGGGCCCCTCCTGGCAGTGCTGCCTGGTCCACAAGGAAATCCAGTCAGCAGCTGACTGGGCGTTACCGGCTAACCAGGAGCTGCCACGCGGCCTTCCTTTCCTCTCTCTCTCTCTCTCGGTCGGTGCTGGGGTGGCCGAGTTCGTGCCGGAGCTTCGCCGGACACGGCCGGAGGTGATTTGGGGCACAGCTAGCTCTGCTGAGCGTGGTGGAAGAGGTAGGGGCTCACCCCGAGGACGACGCGCTGCGCTGGGACGACGAAGGGGGGTCGGAACGAGGCTGGCGACGATGACCGGCGGTGAGGAGCTTTCGTGGCCGGCGGGGAGGTGGCTCCGGGCTTGGATCTGTGAAGAGAGAGGGCAGAGAAGATTAGGGTGGTTGCGAGGATGTTTGGGAGCAAGGCGATGTAGCCGGTGGAAAACCAGAACGGCGGAGGAGAGCTCGCCGGAGCTGCAACCGTGCGCAGAGAAGAAGAAGACGGCGGAGGCCTTCCGGGCTTGGTCCTGAAAAATGGAGGAGAGGGGGAGGTGAGGGAGGAAACGAGCATGCTCAGGAGCTTGGAGGAGTCGGGGGTTCATCGGGGGTGGTGGAATTTCTCACCAGAGCTCGACCGGATGCGAGGACGAAGGCGGCGCGGTGGAGCTTCAGCACGGGAGAAGAAGGGGGAGAGGAGCTAGGGTTAGGACCGGGGGGAGGAAAGAGAGGCGGCCGGTCGGGACGCCGGTTTAATACGGCGGCTGTCGGGACGGGGTGGTGGCGCGCCGCCCACCTCGGCCATCCGGCGGCGGCGACGTGGAGCGGGAGATCTACCGAGTGGGGCCCGCGCGACAGGGGGAGGGAGAAGGCACATCGGCGCGGGGGCACTTTCCAGAGGCAAGGGTGGAAAGACAGAGGGGGGAGGCGGGTTTGCGCTGGCGGGCTGGGCCGGGGTACAGCCCAATAAGCCTCGGCCCACCCGAAGTCTTTTTCTTTTTCTTTTTATCTATTTTTCTGTAACAGGGTCACTAATTAGTTGATTTGGGCATTCAAATGAGCTCCAATTCATTTGAAATTTTTACACAATGTTTATAACTAAGTATAGAACCTACCATAAAATTTTGAGGGCATTTGGAGTTAGTTTGACCAGAATTTGAATTCAAATTCAAATTTGGCCCAAAAATGGGTTTGAACTGTAGCTAGGCTCTAAACTCTTCCAAAAATTTTGAAAATTTGCAAGTAACTAGGGTTCCCATATTCATGGCTAAATATAAATTTTTGTAATATTGTCTAACCCTTGAATTACATTTTAGCCCTTTTGCAAATTAATTCCTAATCCCTCAATTGAATTGGCAAGGCATGAGATCTTTGGATAAGACTTTGGGAGGGGGGAATTGCAATGGTGATCTGCTGAGGAGGTCACTGATCTCCTCCACCTACAATTACTAATGTTGATATTTGATAACCCAAATAAGTTGATTGGTGTTTGCTAAAATAACCACCGAGGATGAGATATGTACGTATTCTATAAAATATAATTGTTGAAAATTTAAGTTTATGCAAGGTGGATGCGGGGATGATGACATGTATGCATGAATGAATGCATGACCTAATTCACGAAATAAAACTGGGTATTACAGTCGGATACTCCCCCCTCACCAAAACAAATGGCAACCACGAAGCATTCGCGATTGTAGCAACTTGGTTGTAATTCATGCCTGGAATGAATGCACTTTCTTCCCTATGCACATCCGACTTGTCTTTGCTTTTTCTAGTACCACGTCGTACCTCTGATATCCGTGATGCATAATAGGTTAGGCTATCAAAAGTGTTGAGTTGTTCGCGTCGACGTAGACGATGTCGTGCGAATGACTCCGTTGCCGCCCAAGTGCAGACTAGGGCATGAACCTTTGTTATGACGGTTTGATCTATAGGAAGCATGGTGCAACTGCACCACCGCTCGAGGTGAGTTGAGTTATGATGGAGCTACGTCATACCTGGGGGCATGGCCTCGAGCTTCGTTGCCACCCAGGACGAGATTGGGTTATGTGTCACCGCTAGGAGCAG
>JAGXJF010001052.1:0-58387 GCA_019208055.1 Stipa capillata | reverse complement strand
TATCGACTTTGGGTATTACAGCTGCATTCCTTGATTTGAACACAATAGCTAATCAATAGTTTTATGTTCTAATCTTGTGAAGAAATTTTTAGTTCGACATTCACCCCCCCCTGTCGGAAGCCACCGATCCAACAGAGTTAGCCGAGCTGAAGAAGTAAATTCAAGAGCTAGAAGAGAAAGGTTATGTCAGACCGAGCACCTCGCCATGGGGAGCGCCAGTTTTTTTTGTGAAGAAGAAGGATGGTAGCATGCGCATGTGCGTAGACTACCGAGCTCTTAATGAAGTGACGATCAAGAACAAGTACCCTTTGCCAAGGATAGACGATTTGTTTGATCAGTTGAAAGGAGCCTCAGTGTTCTCAAAGATAGATCTCAGATCAGGGTATCACCAGTTGAAGATCCGACCAGAAGATGTGCCCAAGACAGCTTTTGTGACCAGATATGGGCTATATGAGTTTCTTGTGATGTCGTTTGGACTCACAAATGCATCGGCATATTTCATGAATCTGATGAACAAAGTGTTCATGGATTGCTTGGACAAGTTTGTCGTGGTGTTTATCGATGATGTATTGATATATTCTCGAAGTGAAGAAGAGCATGAGCAGCATCTTCGAGTGGTTTTGGAAAGATTAATTGCGCATCAGCTCTATGCCAAGTTTAGTAAGTGTGAATTTTGACTGAAGCAAGTGGATTTCCTTGGTCATGTCATATCGGCCGAAGGAGTAGCAGTGGATCCAGCTAAAGTGGAATCTGTGATCAATTGGAAGCAACCGAAGAATGTGTCAGAGATTCGCAGTTTTCTTGGACTAGCGGGATATTACCGCCGGTTCATAGAAGATTTCTCTAGGATTGCAAGACCGATGCCCCAGTTGATCAAGAAGGAGAACAAGTTCGTGTGGTCAGAAGCCTGTGAAGCAAGTTTTCAGGAGCTTAAGAAGCGGTTGATATCTACACCAGTGCTAATTTTGCCTGATATTCAGAAAGATTTTGAAGTTTATTGTGATGCTTCCAAACAAGGTTTGAGATGTGTGCTAATGCAACAAGGCAAGGTTGTTGCTTATGCGTCAAGGCAGTTACGCGCACACGAGGAGAATTATCCTACTCATGATTTGGAGTTAGCTGCCGTAGTGCATGCTTTGAAGATTTGGCGACATTACCTCATCGGTAATCGTTGTGAGATATACACGGATCATAAGAGTTTGAAGTATATCTTCACTCAGTCAGAATTGAATCTCAGGCAGAGAAGATGGTTGGAGTTGATAAAGGATTATGATGTTGGGATTAATTACCATCCCGGTAAAGCCAATATTGTGGCTGACGCTTTGAGTCGGAAAGCCTACACAGGGGGGTCTAGTAGTTGAAACTAGACTCTCACAACGGCTGGAGGAGGATGGGGCGTGGCGGGGGAGGTGAGGAGGAGGGGCGCGGCGGGGGAGGGGAGAAGGATGCGGGTGTGGCGGGGGAGAGGAGAAGGGGGCACGGCGGGTGTCGGAGTATTATTCCGGCAATACTGAATATGGGGCGGTGTGAGCACAGCAAATCAGGATGGGCGCACACGGGAGACAGGATTTAGACAGGTTCAGGCCCTCACGGAGAGGTAATACCCTACGTCCTGTGTTTGGTGGCTAGTATAGCTTGTATCCCGAGTACCGCAAGCCCTCGAGAACCGATCTCAAGGTTGCTTCGACTAGGAAACAATGGAGATTGTCTATGACTAAAGGCTTACCCATCGGAGGTCCCCCACCGGGTCTTATATAGGCGACCTGGGTAGGGTTACAAGAGTTCAGATCGGGTAACAGATTGATTTCCTAACTAGTTACAACAGATTCCGGGTATGCCGGGCAGGTATTAGTCCATGTCTTGTACTCCATGTTGATGAGGCGCCCCCGTGTAGAAGTCGGACTCCGAGTAGTCGGCCCGGCCAACCCTGTGGCCAGAGGGCCGGATTCGTCCTCCTTGATGATACCCGGGTGCCATGTCATCATCAGTAGCCCCCGAGTCCTTCACGATCTTGCTGCTATCGGTCTTCACTTCTGGTCAAACTTCCCGAGTGACTTCTGCTTGCAGGGAGATTGCGAAGGACTAACTAAACTCCTGTGGAAAAGATAGTAGATGCCAAGTAACATTCACCTGCAAGGCAGGAACATTATGGCGGGTGAGCTAATAACGGGTGAGCTCTGGTGGCACCCAATCCATCCTTATGGATAGAGACGGGCTGATAGCCCAGCGTGGGGCGTACCATGAATCCCGACTGGGTTTCCGAGTAGCACCCGGCCTTCCTGAGTGGGTTAAGGCTAGCTAGTGTCCCCTGAAGGAATGCCTCCGAAATTTGTGTCAGAACCAGAGAAACAAGCCATGGCGCATAGGTTCCCGAGTAATGAAGCCTTACACCGAGTCATTCCACTGTGTCCGGAAATTCCGGACCCCGGAGCCTCCCAAACAATGTTCTCGGATGGTCTGGGTGGAGAATTCGGCAGCTCCGAGTTGCTCAGCATCTGACTTGTGGCCTACGAAAGGCACGCCATTACTGCCCTTCACTCGGGTGTACTCAGGTGACTGCGTTCCTACTTGAGGCTAGCCACCGATACCCTTCGCAACCGTAGCACCCAGTTCCGATTCGACAGGTAACCGGCTGGTGGTTTGCGGGAAACACGCTTCGGTCGCTGCTAGCGGAGGTATATTCCGATTGTTTATTAACCCTAGAAGGCCAACTGTCAGATCCCCTTTCATTAAACTGCACGAATCGCGGCGCCGTTAAGTCGTGGGAGCGAAAGAAGCGTGATGTGGCCCGCCCAAAGCGTGTAGTGGAATCTGAAAGGGCGCATCGTGGGCGCGGTGAATCCGGGTGTGTGCGGACGTGGGGAAACCAAAACGTTCGATCCGTCCCTTTATATTCCGAAGAGATTGCGGGTTCGACCCATGCATCCACACGCATTCTCCTTCCTCTTGCACCCAAACCCTTCGTCTTCTCCTCGCCCAAATCAGCTCGTGCGCGCCGCTCCACCCCAAAACCCTAACTCTTACCTCAGCCACCTCGGATGCAAGCCCCGCATTGGGAAGCTGATCCGACCGAAGCCGAAGAAGATGCTTTGGTGTGGAAGGTGCTGAGTGAGGGAGAGTCGCCCGCCGATCCAATGGCCCCGTGGATGAAGTCGACGGCGACGGAGGCGCGGCTGGAGATCCTCGTGCGGCTAGGGTTGCTGCCGCCAAAGGAGCTGGTCGAGTGGCGCGCCGCCGCGGGGGAGACCATCCCCACTCCGAACACCGGCGAGCTGGTCGTCCACAGCTCCTTCTTCGAGCAGGGATTCTCGGTGCCGGTCCACCCATTTCTGCGGGGGCTGCTTTATTTCTATGGGCTGGAGCTCCACAACCTCAACCCCAATAGCATGCTCCACGTCGCGTGCTTCATCACCTTATGCGAGTGCTATCTCGGCATCCGGCCGCACTTCGCCCTGTGGAAGCACCTGTTCATGGTGAAGCCACAGCCGAGCAGTGACAACCTGGCCGTAGTGGGAGGCGCCGGGTTCCAGCTGAGATCCGGGGTGGCGAAGAACTACCCGGCCCCGCTGATGCAATCATCGAACAAGGGCTGGCATGCCAACTGGTTCTACTGCGCCAACCCCGACCTATCACTGCCAGCCTTCTCAGGCCATCCACCAGAAGTCAAACCGAGCTGGTCGGACCCCCCACTCGAGAGGGAGCAGGACAGCGTCGCCATCCTGATGGCGCAGCTCGCTGAGGCGATGAAGGCCGGAGTCACCGGGACGGTCGTTGTTGTGACCTTCGTCCGGTGGCAGGTGGAGCCTGTGAAGCTTCGGGCGCACCCCATGTTCGAGTACACCGGCGAAGATGACGCGACCCGGGAGTCCACCAAAGGGCTCATGGAGGGCGAAGTCCAGAGCCAGCTTGAGAAGCTCCTGGCTCAGGGGACGAGCCTAGACTTCTCCGGGTGGCCGCCGCCCTTCAGCCGGGCGAACCCGCCGAGTGAGGTGAGTAACTGATTCCCTGCCCTTTTTGCTTTTTCCTTAATTCTTTGCCAAGTCTCACTCGGGGTTTGTCTTTGTGTTTTGGCAGGTTTTGTTTGGCTTTTGTTCCAACGCTCCCCTCCCGGAGGATGAGATATGGAACCAGCCGCGGTACGCCGACGTCCCGAGTGGCGGGCCGCCACCGCAGGGAGCAGCCGGGGCATCTTCTTCCGGCGCCGGCTCTTCAAAGGGCGCCGGGTCCTCGAAGGGCGCCGGACCTTCTAAGGGGAAAGCGCCGGCAGCCGTGGCCCTCCGCCCTCCCCCGCTGAGCGCGCCGGCCCCGGAGGAGGACGAGGATGAAGATGATGTTCCCCTCCGCGTGAAGAGGCGGAGGCCACCGGCGGGCCCTGCCCCGAGGGGACAGGGCGGCTCCGCCGCCGGCCCGACACCCGCTGCAGCGGGCTCCGCTTCATCGGGGCAGGGCGGCTGCGTCGCCGGCTCGACACCCGCCACGGCGGGCTCCGCTTCATCGGGGCAGGGTGGCTCCACCCCCCATCCTGACTCGGCGGCTCCGCCCGCCGCGAGGACTGCTCCGGCAGAGTAGGATGGCTCCGCCGCTGGTGCTGACCCGGTGGTGCCGGCTGCCGCTCCGAGTGAAACTCCTCGGGCGGCCGAAGACGACGTTCCCTCCAGCCGGGGGGAGAAAAGAGACGCGGACACCGCCTTCGGGGTCCTCGGCGGACCGGGAACCTCGGCGGCCCCGGCTGCTGCCGCGCCCGTGCGGCGAGCCTCGAGGCCTAAGAGGCGCATCCCTGTCCCTCGATCGGCCAAGTAAGTGTCTCGGAGACTACTTATTCATTTGTGTTTTTTGAAGGTTGATGGGTTCAACTTTCTTTCTGTAGGACGCAGAGGGCGGGGGGACATCCCAAAGGCTCCCCCGAGCGCCCCGGGGTCCAGCCGAGGCGGGGATCCGCCGGGGTCGGACGCCCAGCCCTCGTCGCCTCCACACGCGGCCTCGTCCTCGCCTCCCCGGCCATCCCCCGAACGACCCAGCACACAGCTCGCCTCGCCCGCCGCTCCTCGGGAGGAGGAGCCCTCCGCCGGAGCATCAGCTCAGGGCGCGCCTGTGGACGCCGGCCAGAGCTCGGAGGCGGCGGGAGGAGTAGGTCCCGAGTCGGCTGGGGCCGCCGGCCAGAGCTTGGAGGCGGTGGGAGAAGCAGGTCCCGAGTCGGCTGGGGCCGCCCCGCAGGACCGTGGGGGCAATCTCGACTTGCCCCCGCCGATGAAGGAGTTCAGCGCTGCTCCGCCTCCCCAGCCGTCCTCCGAGCTGGTGCTCCAACCACTTCGGGTCTGGCAATCGGACCCGTGGCGGCCGGCTTTGACGATCCGGGAGATCGACGACGTCCAGGAGGAGAAAGAATGGAACGGCGTGACGGACGTCGCGGCTCAGCTCGGCGAGATGCTCCTGGCCTTGCTGAAGACAGTGAAGGAGGGAGCCAACTTGCTGAACGGCAGGTTGCGCCCGTTGATGCAGGTGAGTCACCCTTACTTTCGAAGAGTGAGTGTATCCATAGGGAGTAGCCCCGGGCCTCTGCCCGACTAAGGTAGTCGGGTGGAGGGCCCTTAGCCTTTTTGTAGTTTTCACTCTGGGTGCATGAACAGTGCCCTCAGAGGGTGTAGCCCCCGAGCCTGCTTTCGACTAGGATAGTCGGGCGGAGGGTTTATTTTGCATTCTTTTGTAGGTTTGACTCTGGGTGCACGAACAGTGCACCCAGAGGGTGTAGCCCCCGAGCCTCCACTGGGTCCTTGGGACCGAGTGGAGGGTTTTGATAACCTTCTCGGGTGGCCTTACTGTTGCGTCTTCTTTTTGCAGAGTCTGAATCAGCGGTCGCAACACAAGACCGCCTTCCTCCAGGACCGGCTCCCGGTCCTTGACCGACTCGACCTACGGAAGGCCGAGTGGGACAAACTGGCTGCGAGCCGGCAGGCGGCGGAGGATATGGCCCGCAAGCGCGGGTTGGAAATTACCGCGCTGCAGGCGGGCCTTTCACAGGAGATCGCCCGAACCAAAGGTGAGGGATCCGAGTGATGTTTGTCGCCCCTTATGGCCTTTTGTTTTACTGGTGCGCTATCCTTTGCAGCCGCCGAGGACGAGGCCGCGAAGCTTAGGGCGGAGCTCGAGGCGGTGAAGGCCCGGGCCCAGGAGCTCGACGCCGCCAAGGACCAAGCCAGCAAGCTCCAAGAGATGCTCTCGGTGGAGAAAACCCGTGAGGAGCAGCTCGAGCACAGGGCCGCCGACTCGATGGCGGCTGCCGAAACGGCGAAGAGGGGAGCCGCCGAGGCCGAGGCTGGTGAGTTTTTCACTCGGGCTTGGAGCTAGTCGGGGCCCGCCGGTCTTCTTTGCTCACCGTTAAGTTTTATCTTTGTAGAGTTTAAGGCGCGCCTCAAGAAGGCCCGTGGGATGATCGAGTCGTTACTGACGGCGGGACGGGTAGCATGCGGCGCCATCTGGTTAGAGGAGCCAACCCCAGATTTCGTAGCGGCAGTCGCGGAGCACCTAACGCAAGCGCCGGACCAGCTGAAGAAGATCGAGTCGGATGCTGTGCAGACGGGGGCCACCATGGTTCTGGCGGTGGCTCGGTCGCACTATCCGTTGCTGGACATGCAGGCGATCGGGGAGGGGTATGCTACCGATGTCCCGGACGAAGACATTCTGGAGATGATGAGGATCGTCGAGTCCACGGCAGATTCCCTTCTGGATCGCGCGGGCCATTAAAAATAATGGTAGCTGTGAACAGCTCAGCGATGCCGAGTTATTTTTTGTAAGGACTCAGGAATCCCGAGTGATTTTTGCATGCACTCGGGGATATCGAGTGACTTATGTATGCACTCGGGGATGCCAAGCGACTTATGTATAAACTACTCGATTAGCAAGTAAATTTATGTTAGCCATGAAAAGACTTTGTTCCTGTGTATGTTTTCTCGTTCATTTCTGCTCTTCGCCAACCCGTTGTAGCCTCCTTTGCGTAGGGATTAGCCATGGGCGTGTGTCCCGTGTAGCGTAAGGTTGCGGCGTAAACCGGCAATTGGAGTCAAAGAGTTAACGCCGGACTTTATACACAGTACTAAAATATTTCACGAGTACGGGGAAAACCGCGTAATTGCCGAGTACCTGCTACGAACAGGCGTAGCGGGTCAGTCGGGAAAAGGAACTTATTCCGAGTGAGCGAAAGGGGTTTCTTTATTCATGTTTCCATATTATCATATAAAGTGTTTAAGCGTAGAAACGACGTAGCTGTTCGATGTTCCACGCGTTGGTAAAGATGTTGCCGTCGCCGTCCTTCAATCGGTAAGCCCCCGGGCGCAGCACCTCAGTGACTATGTACGGACCCTCCCATGGCGGTGAAAGCTTATGCTGCTCTTTGCTGGACTGGACTCGGCGTAGGACCAGGTCGCCGATGTTGAACGAGCAGCCGCGTACGTGCTGGCTGTGATAGCGTCGTAGGCCCTGCTGGTACTTAGCCGACCGAAGGAGCGCAACCTTGCGTGCTTCTTCGAGTTGGTCGAGAGCGTCTTGTCTTGCCTCCTCTGACTCGGCCTCGTTGAATGCGCGGACGCGTGGGGAACCGTATTCTAGGTCAGTCGGGAGGATGGCCTCAGCTCCGTAGACCATGAAGAAAGGTGTATAACCGGTTGACTAGTTGGGCGTAGTCCGAAGGCTCCAAAGTACTGATGGTAACTCGGCTGCCCACTTGCCTGCGAATTTATTCAGTCGCTGGAAGATCCGAGGCTTGAGGCCTTGTAGTATCAGACCATTGGACCGCTCAACTTGCCCGTTGGTGCGCGGGTGTGCCACGGTGGCAAAGTCAAGGCTGATGTTGTAGTCGTCGCAGAATTGAAGAAAAGCTCGCCCCGTGAACTGGGTGCCGTTATCTGTGATAATGCTGTTGGGCACGCCGAAATGGAAGACAATGTCCCGAAAGAATTCGACGGCCTTTTCTGTAGGTATCGTGGCCACCGGCTTGGCTTCGATCCATTTGGTGAACTTGTCGACTGCGATGAAAAGTTGTGTGTAGCCCCCGGGAGCCTTCTTGAGGGGACCAACCATGTCCAGACCCCAGACCGCAAAGGGCCAGGTGATCGGGATAGTTTGGAGCGCCTGAGCCAGCAAGTGTGTCTGCCGGGCGAAGTGCTGGCATCCCTCGCAGGTGTGGACGATGTGTTCAGCATCTGATACGGCGGTCGGCCAGTAAAAACCTTGTCGAAAGGCTTTCCCGACTAGTGACCTGGGCGCCGCATGATGTCCACACACTCCCGAGTGGATATCGTGCAGCAGTTGCTTTCCTTGATCTTGGGATATGCACCGCTGGAGGACCCCGGAGGTGCTCTTTTTGTAAAGTTCATCATCGACGATGACGAAGGCCTTGGCACGTCGCGCAATGCGGCGCGCCTCGGTTTGGTCCGGCGGGAGGATGTCCCGTAGGAGGTGATCTAGGAAGGGCGTTGTCTAGTCGGGAGTAACGGCCAGGACCTCTGACGAGGGCTGTTGAGTGGCGTCACTTTCCAGGATTTGCTGTTCTTCGGTCTCGGGTGTTATTTCTACCTTGATAGAGGGGGTGTGCAACTCCTGGAGGAAAACTCTAGCCGGGACAGCGTCCCGACTGGATCCCAGCTTGGCGAGTGCATCCACAGCTTCATTGTCTCAGCGTAGGACGTGGGTAATCTCAAGACCGTCGAACTTGGCTTCGAGCTTGCGCACTTCTTGGCAGTAGGCTTCCATGGAGGGGTCTCTGCACGTCCAGTCCTTCATGACCTGCCAGACTACCAGTTCGGAGTCTCCACGTGCCAGGAGGCGACGGATCCCGAGTGAAACGGCGAGACGAAGACCATGAAGCAAAGCTTCGTACTCGGCAACATTGTTAGATGCCGGGAAGCTGATCTGTAATACGTACTTGAAGCGCTTGCCTTTGGGAGATAGGAGCACGACACCAGCCCCCTCGCCCTGAAGCATCAAAGAGCCATCGAAGTAGAGTGTCCAGTGCTCGAGGTCGACGACGGAGGGTGGAGATTGGACTTCTGTCCACTCGGCCATGAAGTCGGTGAGAGCCTGGGACTTGATGGCCATGCGGGGGGCATAAACTATGCTGAAGGCCATGAGTTCCATCGCCCACTTGGCAATCCCGCCCGTGGCATTGCGATTGTTGATGACATCAGCGATCGGGAAGGAGCTGACCACCGTAATGGGGTGTCCTTGGAAGTAGTGGACTAGCTTCCGCGATGTTATGAACACCGCATAGATGATCTTCTGGATCTGAGGGTACCGCGCCTTGGACTCTGAAAGGACTTCACTGATGAAGTAAACCGGGCGTTGGACCTTCTAGATATGGCCGGGATCGGGGCGTTCCACAACCAAGACCGTACTAACTACCTGAGTAGTTGCTGCGACATAAAGAAGCAGCGGCTCGTTGGGCATGGGGGACGCCAGCACCGGGGGGTGGTTAAGAACTTCTTCAAGCCGTCGAGGGCATCCTGGGCCTCGGATGTCCAAGTGAAGGTTTTCGACTTCTTCATGAGCTTGTAGAGGGGCATGGCCTTCTCGCCGAGTCGGGAAATGAATCGACTGAGAGCTGCCATGTACCCAGTCAGCCGTTGGACATCTTTGAGGTTCTTCGGTGGACCCATCTTGATGATGGCATTGATCTTCTCCGGGTTGACTTCGATCCCTCGTTCGGAAACGATGAAACCGAGTAGCTTGCCTGAAGGGACCCCGAATACATATTTTTCGGGGTTGAGCTTCATGCTGAATCTCCTAAGGTTGGAGAAGGTTTCTCCCAAGTCACTCAAGAGATCTTCTCTCTTTTGGGACTTGATCACCATATCGTCGACGTAGGCTTGTACTTTCCGGCCGATCTACGACTGAAGGCAACGCTGTATGCACCGTTGGTACGTAGCGCCTGCGTTCTTGAGGCCGAAGGGCATGGAGACGTAGCAAAAAGCACCAAATGGAGTGATGAAAGATGTCTTGATCTCGTCATCCTCCTTCATCTTAATCTGGTGATAGCCCGAGTAAGCGTCAAGAAAACACAAAATTTCGCACCCCGCCGTGGAATCAATCACTTGGTCGATGCGGGGGAGAGTGAAAGGATCTTTGGGGCATGCCTTGTTAAGGCTAGTATAATCAACACACATCCTTCACTTTCCATTCTTTTTGCGAACAAGAACTGGGTTCGCTAACCAGTCGGGATGATACACTTCTTTAATGAAGCCAGCTGCTAGAAGCTTGGCTATTTCTTCTCCTATGGCCTGACGTCTATCCTCAGTGAAACGGCGCAAGTGCTGCTTGACCGGCTTAGCATCCGGCCGAATATTCAGAGAGTGCTCGGTAGCCTCCCTTGGAACTCCGGGCATGTCGGACGACGTCCATGCGAAGATGTCCCGGTTGTCCTGGAGGAAGCTGACGAGCGCGCTTTCCTATTTATTGCTGAGCGCAGTCCCGATCTGCGTCGTCTTGGAGGAGTCCTCGGGGTCGAGCTGGATCGACTTGGTGTCCCGCGCCGACTGGAACGATGTCGATGCTGAAGCCTTCTTGGGCGGGGGTGCTTCCTCGACCACTGCCGACTTGAGGTTGCTAAGCTCAGCCTCAGCAATTTGGGCCACGGCGAGGTTGTAATTTTCTAGGTCGCACGTGTATGCGTGCTAGAAACTGCTTTGCACCGTTATTACCCCGTGGGGGCCTGGCATCTTGAGTTTCAGGTAGACATAGCTGGGGATAGCCATGAATTTGGCGTAGCAGGGACGCCCCAGGATGGCGTGGTACGATCCCGCGAAGTTGACGACCTCAAAGGTGAGGGTCTCGGTCCGGAAGTTGTCGGGAGTGCCAAAAATAACGGGCAGGCTGACCTGCCCGAGTGGACTCACCATCTTGCCGGGTACCACCCCGTGGAAGGGAGCACCAGTCGGCTTGATCCCAGAGCGAGAGATCTTCATGTCGTCAAGAGTTTTGACGTAGAGGATGTTAAGACCACTCCCGCTATCCATGAGGACCTTGGTAAGGCGGACACCGCAAACGATCGGGTCTACCACCAAGGGGAATCGTCCCGGATGGGGGATGTAGTCGAGGTGATCCGAGCAGCCGAAGGAAATCTCGGACTCGGACCATCGCAGGTACTTGGGCACGGCCGGTTCCACTGCGTTGACCTCTCGATCTGTGATTTTCTGGCGACGCCTAGACTCATAGCCGTTGGGTCCACCGAAGATCATCAGACAAGCAGTCTCTTTCGGGAATTCACCACCTTCATCCTGAGGGGGCTCTTTCTTGCCCCGATTGGGGACGTAGGGTTTGTTCAAATTCTTCAAGAGATTGCAGTCGCGTGTTAGGTGATTGGACTTGGGTCCATGAAAGTGACACGGCTGGCTCATCATTTCCTCGAAGGTCGCGTTGGTGCGCTGAGGACGGCGCGGCGGGGCGCGCTCGGCTGCAGCAACGAGATCTCCGCCTTTACACTTCCGGTGCTTTTTCCTGGACGACTCGGGGTGGGTGTCCCGACTGGGGGACTCGGATGCCTTGCCCTTACTCCTTCCCTTGTCATCTCTGGTAGCACTGCGGACAGCCTCTTCGCTGGTGGCGAAGTTATTGGCTATGTCAAAGAGCTCACGCGTAGTCTAGGGATTCTTACGCGCTATCTTGTGGATGAGGTCGGTGCTTTGAACTCCCTTGGAGAAGGCGGTGATGACATCACCTTCTCGGACCTCAGGTAAGGAATTTTTCTTCTTGGAGAAGCGCTGGATGTACTCTCGGAGAGTCTCATCTGCCTCTTGTGTACAGCTGTGGAGATCCCACGCATTCCCAGGCCTGTTGTAAGTGCCCTGGAAGTTGTTCACAAAGAGGGTCTCGAGGTCGCTCCATGATTGGATGCAACCCGGAGGTAAGCTGGTGAGCCAGGCTCGTGCTGAGTCGGCTAGAAACAGCGGCAAATAATGGATCGCGACGTAGTCGTTTCCACCATTGGTTCTACACGCCGTGTGATAGTCGGCCAACCAAATGTCTGGCCGAGTTTCACCGTATATTTGTCGATGCTGGTGACTCGGAATCGCGACGGGAAGACAACGCTGCGGATGCGGAGGAAGTCGGGGAACGGCCACGGCTGGTGGCGCCACTGTCGTCGCGGCGGCTAACATAGTCATCCCTCTCGGGACCTCGATGGGCGCTTCTTCCAGCGTCTGCGGGGTTCCGTGTGTTCTGTCCTGGCCCGAGTCGATTACAGACCGGCGCGGCTTGACGAGTGTTTTTGTCCGCGTCCTGACAGGCGCGGCTTCGTGCAGCTATGGTGCCTCGGGCATCACGATTGGGCCCGAGTCGCTCATGAACTGCTCCAGCCGGCTGATGATGGTTGGGGCTTACTTGATGACCACCCATGATGGGCGGACTTCTCGAAGGGGTAGAGCGCCGACTCCTAGCGCCTGCTGAGGAGCCTATGCGATCGCCCGAAGCTTCGGCCTGCTGGAGGGCGGTTTCCTCCAGCAGAACATGGAGTCGCCGAAGTTCATCGTGTCTCGGGGTGCCCTCGGGGATTTCAATGGCGCGTGCCGTCATCGTGGCCGCGACGATGTTGTAACTCAGAAGCGGGAATATTGGAACCCCGTCCCTTTCACGCATGCGAAACTCTTCCTCCTTGGTGAGCTGTTCGTCGCGCTGGCGAGCGAGCCTGGTCTGTTGTTCGACCAACTCTTCCTCCTTGGCGAGGAGGCGGAGTCGGGTGGCTTCAAGCTCAGCCGGCGTTTGTTCCACGATGGGGACTGGTCGGCCATCGCCATCGTCTGGCGAGTCGGGGTTGGCCATGAAGACTTTCCGGGACGGATGGTGACTGCCGGAACTCTCGTAATCGTTCGAGTCATACTCGAGGACGGGGAGGAGAGAGTCAATAGCACCCACCAGTCGGGATCTCTATTCGACGGGTGCGAACCCGCGCGCGGACAGCAGATCCGGTTTCGGTGTAACCTCTTCCCTGGGGAGAGGGGCCGAAGGCGCGGACTTAGGGGTAAGTCCGTGCCGAGAAGCTGATGGATCCTTTGTTGATCGAGACGCTGCCGAGTAGCAGAGGTGAAGTCGGCCGACCGTGTCGGCGATGAAGTTCAACTTTCCGAATTGGAAAAGTTGTCCGGGGTCTGGGATAGCGTTCGCGAAAGTGAATCTCATGACACTTCCCGGGGCGAAAACGTTGTTGTTGCTGGCGAAACCCATCCCGATTCATGTAGATGGATCTATGCGCACTGCCCCTACCTGGCGCGCCAACTGTCGGAGTATTATTCCGGCAATACTAAATATAGGGCGGTGTGAGCACAGCAAATCAGGATGGGTGCACACGGGAGACAGGATTTAGACAGGTTCAGGCCCTCACGGAGAGGTAATACCTTACGTCCTGTGTTTGGTGGCTAGTATAGCTTGTATCCCGGTGCCGCAAGCCATCGAGAACCGATCTCAAGGTTGCTTGGACTAGGAAACAATGGAGATTGTCTATGACTAAAGGCTTACCCATCGGAGGTCCCCCACCGGGCCTTATATAGGCGACCTGGGTAGGGTTACAAGAGTCCGGATCGGGTAACAGATTGATTTCCTAACTAGTTACAACAGATTCCGGGTATGCCGGGCAGGTATTAGTCCATGTCTTGTACTCCACGTTGATGAGGCGCCCCCGTGTAGAAGTCGGACTCCGAGTAGTCGGCCCGGCCCACCCTGTGGCCGGAGGGCCGGATTCGTCCTCCTTGATGATACCCGGGTGCCATGTCATCATCAGCGGGCGAGAGGAGGAGGATGGGGGCACGGCGGGGGAGAGGAGGTGGAGGGGGCACGGCGGGGGAGAGGAGGAGGATGCGGGCGCGGTGGGGGAGAGGAGGAGGGGGCGCGGTGGGAGAGAGGAGGAGGATGCGAGCGCGGCGGGAGAGAGGAGGGGCGCGGCGGGGGAGAGGAGGAGGAGGGGGGCGTGGCGGGGGAGAGGAGGATGCGGGCACGGTGGGAGAGAGGGGGAGGGGGACACGGCGGGGGAGACGAGTAGGATGGGGTGTGGTGGGGGTGAGGAGTAGGGTGCGGGCGTGGCGGGGGAGAGGAGCTCTGAGGAGGGGGAAAGCGATGAGGCCAGCGATGTGTTCGGTCACTAGAGAGAGAGGGGAATGGGGAAAGCAGGGGAGAAGTGAGAGTGGAGAAATAGAAAATAAGTTACATTTTGGAGAATTAGATATCATATTTACTCAGTTGATCTACATTAAATTATGTTTGCTCAGTGGAGAATATTTCATAGTTTCATAAAAAATTGATTTTGATGTAATTGACCACAAGTAAAATTCTAATGAAATTACAATGTGGTCAATGTAATTTATAATTATTTATGGTTGCAATTAGTTGTGACGTGTGCTTAACTAAAGAACATTAAAGGTTTTTTGAATGTTAATGTGAAAAGGAATCAAGCAAATTTGGAAAATACTATCATCTACTATGGTCGGATTCAAACTTATGGGGAGGATCGAGAAAACATCGCAGTACGTAAGCTTTATCTCAACAATGCCTACAAATATTTATCTGAGTATTATTTTCAAACAAAATAAAATCAACCAAGAAGATAATTCCAAAACTTGGTGAGATTATATTAGAGTAGATGTAACTTTAAAATTTAATAATTTTTTTGTGGTTGTACCGACATGCCAATGGCAGTGCCAGCCATGATCATCAAGAAACCCAAGCCGTAGCCATGATCTGGGCATTACTAAGAAGGGGATTAAAGAATCATTGAGCTGACCACATGGATTAAACGTATTAAGATTAATATGTTAGTTACACATCTACTCGACAAAAACCATGTGTCAAACAGGAGTAAGGTACTTAGAGGCAAATCAAATCTGTAGAACATGGTAAAGGAATATGGAAAGGTAGAACCTTCTCTGATTAAAGTGGGAGCCCCATTTCGAATCAACTAATCAAAAGAGTGATATATACCAAAAGTTTGAATTACTTGTTCGAGACTCCAAATGTTTATCTCTTCATATGTAGTGACCCTATACTCAAGACGCGAGGTCAGTGTAAATTGCCCCGAACAAAAACGATTTCTTATTTTGCATGCATGCATGTAGGTAGTTCGAACAAGGACTCAGATTGAAAACTTAAACTTGTACGGACTAACAATTCAAATCATGACATGGAAGCCACCGTGAGCAAAACTCTGAACCCAACTCCGAATAACATTTTTAAAATCTTTGTGAAGTACTCCTAGTTGAAAATGCCAAAATTGGGCTGTATATGCAAATATATTGAAACAATACTCACCCATAACTCTTTCACCTTGATAAAATTCTAGGAAATCATATACGTAATGAGTAGCTCCATACAATTTTAAATTGATCTTTGGGTTCGAATTTAATTCTTAAACCATCTCTAAAATAGCAAGAAAAACTAAAACAAAAGAAAAATAAACATGCCTCACCTGCCAGTGGGACCTGTCTGCAAGTCCATTTTCTTCGCCTGGCAGCTTTCTCCTTTTTCTCCATCTCCTCACCTGCACGCCATCCCCATTGCCATTTTTCTCTCTCTCTTCTTTGCTCCACGCACAGCACAGCAGCAGGCATCCCCATTTTCTTTCTTCTCTTCTATTCTCCCAAGCCTTCTTCCCCAACTCATTCCCCAACCATACTTTCTTCTTCCTTCCAAATCCCATCCAAAACCAAGGATTTGAACTATGCATGTTATTCCACTGCATTCACCACCTCCAGTGCATCCAATCCATCCAAGAAAAATCGACATGCGTGGGCATTTGGGCATTCTGCCATTTCCCTCTTCCCCCATTTTTCTTGCCCTGCTCAAGCTCTGGCTGGCGCTCCGCCTTTGCTCCCCTGTGCCGCCGGCCTCCCAAGGCCGAGCTCTGCTCCCCACCGCCTCAACCGCCGGCCTCCGCCACCCTGGAGCCCGTCGCCGGCTCCCCTTGCCGCGCCACCCGGGGCCGCCGCCCCTTTTTGCTACCCCGGCCACCCGCGCCTCCTCTGCTCGCCGCCGGCCGAGCTCCACCACCGGCCGGCCACCCTCCGCACCCTCCGCTCTGGTCCCGCTGGCCACCACCGCCTTCGCCGCGCTAAGCGCCTGCCTGGGTGGCCGGTGAGCCGCCCGGCGAGCCGACCTCCCGCCGATCCGCGCGCCGCGCCGCAACCGCTGCTGCCGCAGTGGCTCGCCCCCGCTCTCGCCGGTTGCTTCAGCCAACCGGTCGTCGGTGCATAGCAATGTGGGCGCCGTCCTAGCTTGCGTCGTCTCCGTCGCCGACGGCCCTCCTTCCAGCGTTCTCCGCCAGTAACCGTCTTCAACTCGGACGTCCGCCCCATGCCGTCGCTACGACGACTTCTCGTGGTTCCCGGTGAGGCCCTCGTTCGTCCCCTCGCCTTAGTATCTCTAAGTCCTGTTCTTTTGCGCTGAGCCTTAATTTTCGTTCCCGTGCAAGAAAAATTCATCTTCCTCGTGGAGATCCGTCGTGGCTGCCGCCTGTTATCGTCACCATCGACGTTGACCTCCTCTGCTCTATATCCTGTCCTTAGAGCGATCGAGGTGAGCTTCTGAACTGGATGCATCACTTTCCATTAGCTGTAGCGCTCGGGATGATTGATGCCATGAATGTTTTCATGAGTAGCTCAGTGAAAGCTTTGGACGTTCAATTAGCGCTAAGACCACCTTCAGTTCCAGTTCAGACTTCTGCATCCATGTCTCAGCTGCAGTTCTCACCTAAGGCTAAGTAGAGAATTATAGTTGAAATATATAAATAGATAAGTTAAATAGTTGATCCCCCATCAGACTCAGTCTAATAACCGTGCATAACCTGTTAAGGCTGCATGTAGTTCCTTTGGCCAGTATAATAAAATAAGTAGGGATCAAATCATTAGCTTAGTGCTAACCAATTAAATAAGCTTAGCATAATCTGCAGCTCGAAAGTGGAACCTGGTACTTAGACAAATAATTAACTACATGCGTTCAGTTGTGCCTCGTTTGTCATACGGCCCTTTCTGTCATCACGATTAGTCAACTGACTAATCAGTGGTTCTTTCCTAGCTAATCAGTCCATGTTTTACTAATTAATTTTATTAAGCCAATGCACCTATGCCCAGTAGGCCACGTCTCTCATTTAGAGAACCACTAGATAATTTAGCAGCTAATTGACCTATCATCAAAACTAGTTATCTGTATGCCCTAACAGGGCGGTTCAAATTGTTTTAAAATTGTCCTTAGCATACTCTGTTTAATCTAATACCTCTCTCGTTGACCTGCAAACCCCTACTATGTTCTCTCTTCCTCTGAAACTCTGCTTTACCGAATAAAATTCAGATAAAGAAGCAAAGCCGCTAGCTAAACCTATGTTAATCCTAACTTGATCTTTGGTAATTGCATTTTAAATCCAAGCCCTATAAAGGCTGTTACCAATCCTTGCTAGTATCATAACTGACTTAATCAATGGGTCTTATCACGATATTCATTTAAATAAAGGAACTGTAATTCATAGGTAGGGCAACCAAGACCACGGCTCCCTTAAGTAGTTAGTGGCAAACCTGAACTATGCAGTTTAAGGTTGAGCATTAATCCCACTGAAATTTCTTCCTATATGGCTGTTAGATGAGAGTAATGCCTAATCAACTAGTAATAATAAGAAAAACATGTACTAGTCTGATGGATCACCGACCTGAAGACCTTACTAATAATTTCAACTAATATCTGATTCAACTTTGGTACCAATGCCATCGAAAACGAAATCTGTCACTGAATCAACACTATGCTTGATCAGTTGCTAAAGATAGCTGAAATTGTTTAGGCACATGATACCTCTTCCCATTGGGTTGTGTAGGTAAGTAACTCAATTAGGATTATGCCTCAGAGCTTGTGCATATGTCATCTGGGCACCATTTCCCAACTAATAACACAACAAAGGATAAGATATTTAAATCTTGTTAATTAGCGGCCAAATGAAATTAGCTACTCAGTAATACTTTCCTCACTCGACTGTTTACTAAACGTTGGATCACTGAACCATACGTATCACGTGTACAATCCTGAGCTAATCCACTAATACTTGCTTAGGCGATTTAGGTCTATAATGGGTAGCTCTCGTAGTTAAGGCTAAAGCCTTCCGGACACAATTCCGTGACCTTCTGTTGCTAGCCATACGTTGGTGCCAAAATAAGAATTATAGCATTCTCATATCCTAATTGTACATGCAGCTGGCATATGGATCACAATGGATCTGTGATTTCATCTTAGTAGCATAACACCTTGTTAATACCTATTAAATCATAATTAGCCCGATAAAAGGTAGGATCTATTTCATGCATGCTATGATTACGGGAATCCAAATATTACCTAGATAAGCTAACATTAATTGATCACACCTGCATGTTTAAATCTTACCTATAGGGTATTCCCATCCCTCCAAGTTGCATATCTCGACACTCTAATGCATCCACGTTAGTTGTATCCATGCATCTCCGTCATTTTTAAATTAGCTTCTTAGGTTCGCTTATCTCTTTTGGAGGTTTTCTGCTTCTTACCGGTGTTTCAAGTATTCTGGAGTTCCCCCGCATGCTCCCCGCAAGACCAGGAACAACCCGAATCAGGCAAGCAGAGCTTGTTGCATCTTTACTTTCCGTACTCTTGTGTATGCCCTTCTATATGTGCTATATGTATGATTGTTATCGTTGAATCGTTGCAAGTTGCGTACACTAGCATGTGTAGGATGTGTCTTACGTCGGGAACATCTTATAGCTCTTCAACTAAATTGTTAAGTGAGTTGGGAGAGCCGAGGGCGTGCACAATGGGTACGGTTGGTGTGAATTGATGCATGACGGCGACCCAGGTGTATGAAGGTTTTTGTCGCCATACCAACCCTATTTCCAGCGTGTCACCATCCCTTTTTATGCGTGAACGCTAGCGAGAACCAACACTGAGGATAGTTGGGGTAAGCCTCCATGCCCCTTGGAGGTTCGCTACCTCCTTGCGGTTATGCACTCACTATGCCTGCAGGGGTTGAGTTGTCGGTAGTGGTTCGAGAGATTTAAAAATGGATATGTGTGGATCGAATCAATTTGGAATTGACTTATATATGGATTGGATCAATTTGGATTTGGTTTAGGGGTTGCCTTAAATGAATTGGATGATGTTTATTGAATTGATTCGGATTGGACTCATGAGCTGCCCCAATGGATTTGGATTCGATGATTTGATCTCGTGGTAAATTGGTTGTGATATGCTTGTGTCCTAAGTTAATCTGTTATTTAGTCTGTCTTTACTTCACCTTATTACTGTTATGTTCTTAACTTGTATATTGTTACTCTGAGAAACATCCATGTTTAATTGTGTTGTACTAGTATAAGTAGGACATTTAATCAAGCACGAATAAGTCTTGCGAGTACGTTTGTACTCACCCAGGTTACTCCTGGAGCTTGCAGGTGAGCCGGTGGCTGAGGATTATTTCGATGACGCCTGAAATTGTTGCTTTCTCGATCAGTTAGTCGGTCTATGGGATAGGCTGTAGTTTTTGTTCAGTGGCCTCTATGCCGCTGTGGGTCTAATCATTTTGCTTCCGCTGTTGTTAAACTTCTCCGTACTCGGATATGCTTTCGGAACTACCGTCTGATGTAACATATCGTCCCATCGGGGACTGTTATTAGTAATTTCGTAATGTAGTGCCTTGTGATGATATCCGAGTTGTTACTTGCGTTGTCCATGTACCATGCGTGTATGTGATGAAGTATATGGGCAACTGTGCAGCGGTATTACTGCGTGCTAGGATTGCGTTTCGTGATGGCAGAGGTGAGCGAACCACTAGTCCTGTGTACCTTTGGTGAAGTCAATCCAGGGGATTCGTCCCGTACTCGCTAAGCCTCCCATGACCGTCACGCCTCGCGCTGACGGCAGAGCAGAGCTGGATCCTCCCAGAGTTGCACCTCGAGGCTAGGTTAGGTTAAGGGGATACCTATCCCGAGCTCTAGTCCTCCTATGACTATCGCGGAGCGCAGGCTTATCCCGCGGTATTACCCCTTCACCGGCATCTGGAATCTGTTTGTGGTTTTGGGAAGATTGGTCGCTTCCGGCCGGCTCGCACGTGGCGGGTGTCGGATCGTTCCGTTTCGGTGCGTACGGCGCAGGTACCGTGCCACCGGGCCGACGAGTCCTTCGGTCCTTGGCGACTTCGCGTTCCCCTAATCACAGGTGGATTCTGGGTCCGTGACATCATACCGGCTTTAGGCTGGAATGCCGCCGAAGAAGGATTGGATGGCTTTAGGCTAGAATGGGAGAGCGGCGGTCGTACTAGGAGGGTGAGGGGAACGGGGAAAGCCAGGTAAGGAGTGAGAGAATACGGGAACACATGCAATCATATGTCTATTAGCATCAATAGTTGCGTAGTTTATTAAGCCAAACCAATATTAAACAACTAAAGGCTTCACCAAGAGGCAATTTAAGTTGCAGAAAAGTGGCATTCCAATAATATGTCTAGGCTCTACATGTATTTAAGTATGATATATGAAGTCTTCTGAGAACTATGGAGCAGATAATTATATTATTAAATAGGAATTATACATTTGAGCAACCAAATCGTGTTGAGCAGTGATGCTACCTAATTATCTCCTGAGCCCTTGGCAGGCAGGAGTCAACTCAGCCAAACCCTCTCCTTCATCTTTTTTCTGAAAATGCAATTCCATTTGAATAATATCCACTATCAGATTCCTAGCATTTTTTTTGCTAAACCTTATACGTGCACAATCATTCCCTTTTACTCCTCACTGCCCAGCGGGCCATGGTCCAATCTGCAAGCTCCTCAACTCACATTGCTGTGCAAAAAAGAAAAACAGAGTAAAGAAGGACAGAGGCAAGGCATAAAGGCTCACTGCCAGCTTCATCTCCTCCATTGGTGACCATCCCTGCAAGTTCTAGAAGCAGCCCCTTGCCCCTTCTCTCTTCCAAATCGTGTCCAAGTACAAAGAATTGAACCATGCACTCCATATCTCCTGTGCATTCTATCGGTCCAAAGAACGGAAAAATGGCACAATTGGCAGGCTGACTGCGGTCAATTACGAAACTAGCTGGGCTCGTGACGCAATGACAAAAATATCTCCGTGATTCGCTGGATAGACGCCGCGTGGCAGAAGTCGCATTCGCGCACCGCGACGTGTTCTTGTTGCGTGTGGCGAAGGCCACAGCGTCCGGTCGCTTCCGGCGCGCGCGACTGGAGGCGACAGGAGGCGGGCCTCCCACGACAGGCCGCAAGCGGGCACGACGCAGGCTGATCGCGCGGGTCGAGCGCGGCGCTAGGCCGGTCGCGTGGGCCGGACGCGCGGGCCGGGTGCAACGCCAGGCCGGCCGCGTCGGTGACCCCTGAGGCCAGTCCACCTCTCCGTTTCAGTAGGCCCTTTTTTAGAAAAAATTTAAAGACTCATAATTTTTTAAAATTTGGATTTATTTGATTCAATTATGATTTATCCAGGAGAAAAATAATAATAGAATAAGAAACAAGTATTAGATGAAGGAGGAGAATAATTTAAAAAAACGAGGGATTAATATTAATGGAAGGCCAACGCACGCAGTGTTCGGTCACATGGTTAGGTCAAATCCGTATGTAGTAATGTCGGTACAAGCTGTGGCAATGTGTGGTCAAGTCGGTAACAGCTGACGTAGTGTGTTTCAAGTCGGTATGCTAGTTGATGAGGCCTAAATATTTAGTATTGGAAATATGCATATGACGTAGAGGATAATGACATACGGTTCTAGTTAAATAAATAAAGTATACAAGGTTACATATTTAATAAAAAAACCACAAAGGAGAATAACGTTACATATTAAACATACATAAAGAAACTTGAGATAATCAAGCCTCTTCCTCTCTTATGCCTTGGTGCCATGTGATCAGAGGGGAAGGTGAACTGTGACTGCGGTGTTGGGTTGGTCCGGAGATTGTAGAGCGGAGTTCGCTGACTGTACTACGTAGGATCCGGCTGTGTAGGAATCTGGCTATAATGAAGCTCGTCAGGTTGAAACAAATTGTCTATCCAGTGATTAGGCTGAGAGCCCTCCGCCATATTGTGGGACGAACCACCCTCGTAAGCAGGTCCTCCAACGAGGGACTGGTACTGAATATTTGAATGAAAATACGGGTTCTGCACAGGAAATACACTATCATCTATCGGCGAATGAAAATACGGGTTCTGCTTGCACCTCCGTACGAGCTCTGGCCCTACTCGTACGGGGATTCCATGTCATACTGAGGGGATAACGTGATAAATTACATAGCAAGAATAAATTTAATATTTATTTTCTTTACTAATTAGAAGATAGAAAATTATGCACGTAGGACAAAATTCATTGCTTCACCCATATATCAGTACACATACCTCTCTGCTTGAACCTCCCATAGAGCTCTGGCCCTACTGGTCCTGCACTACCATTTCATTTTGCATCACAAACTCATATGAACACTACATGCGTTAGGTTACCCAAAAAAAGTCAAGGACATACCTCTCTTAGTGTACCACGCTGTGAGCTCTGGCCCTGCTCGTGCATCCTCGGAGGACCTGTACCAGCTGTCCTAGGCGGGTCTCTCATGAGCGTCGTGTAAGGGCGTATGGAAGACTTCAAACATGCACAACAAGGTCAAGTAAACATCTATATGTCCACGGAGTATCGTATGAAGATTACATGCAGAAGGTAACCTCGTTCTGTTTAAATGGCATACCTCTCGAAGGGCGCCTCCCTGAGAGCTCTGGCCCTGCTCGTGCGTCCTCAGAAGTCCTGTACCAGCTCTCTAAGACGAGTTCCGCATGAGCATCATGCAGCTCGTACGGCCGGCTGCAAACGCAAGTAGTTTGGTCAAGTTAATATCAGTATGATTAAGTTAACCTCTGACTTTTGAAAAGACATATCTCTCGATCTCGATGTCCAGAAGCCGAACGCGAAGCGTGGGCCTGACTTGGTCGTGCCTCACTTGGACGGGCCAGGCTTGATCGTGCTTCACTTGGACGCGCGGACCTCTGCTCCGGCATGTTGAACGCACCTGGTATTATGTCATCGGATTGACCACATCTCAAATTCTTCAAAATGCCCTTCGCATCTTCATACATTTGCTTCACCTTCCGTATAAGGGAGGGGTCCTAATTACGGCTTGTGCGAATGACGGAGGCGGCAGTATCCAGGATGCACAACGCCCTATCGAACTGCATGAAAAGATCGCCATGTACTTGAGGGTTTAAATTCCTAACTCACAATTGGTACGATTTCTTACTGTGTCATCACGAACCAAAGCTCTGTGCCGATCCATCCCTATCTGTAGTTGCTCTGAATGCGTGACAGAAGCTGGTGTCTCTGGTGGAGTAGAAGTGAGCCTAGTGCGCGTCATCGGCACATACCAGCATAAGTATTCATCATAACTCCGCTCGTCGTACGGCCTGCATATAACTTCATATTGTAATCGTCCACACCCACATAATTGTGCCCACAGCTGAAACTTACCATTTTTCCCGTGTGACCTCAAGTGCGGCCCAGTTATCCCATGTGTCCTTCCATACCCGTTGCACCTCCCTCCAATCGTCGTCCTTTCTGCCTTTCCTATCCTGCCTGTGTTACAAATATGACATGAAAAAGGTTATTACGAAGATCATCGTAAATAAATGAAAATGTTTATAAAGTTCTATTGCAGACTTACTCATGAACTTTGGTCGCGAGCTCTCTATTAGCTGGAGGGGGGACCTCTTGGAAGAGACCAAACTGTCTCATCACACGTCTCGGTGAATACGGTTCCACCATGTGTGAGAATACCAGGTGCGAAGTTGTCAACCAGAGCTGCCCATCCTCTGAGCACTGACTAGACAACCCTGCAGGCGCGACACTGTTTATATGATCTTCTGTCCAGGGGAACCATATGACACCATGTTGGTGCAACATCTCGAACTCCTGGTGGTAGAACACGTAGCACTTGGCCAACACTTCCCGAGTCCATGCTAGCGTGGCGTATGTCCACCGAGTCCCCATAGTGGGGGCACCGCTGTATTCCTCACCAACGGGGTACGGGTGGACCGGATCCGTGATCTGTGGCCGTCCAACTGGAAAGTGCTCCCAAGACCATAACTGAAGCAAGGTATAACAGAGATTTAGTATTGGTCCTTTGGCCTTCCTATGTTGTGAGACGTTGCACAAACCGCGGTAAAGAGCATAGAGCATTGCAGATCCCCAGCTATACTGGGGGATGGCATCGAGCGGGGCATCAGCCAAAGACTCAGCTAGGTGGACGTAGCTTGGATAAACTATATTACCGTGTGAAGTCAGAAACATGTGCCAACCAAAGAGGAACAACAAGTACGCAACAAGGTGGGTCCTCACAACCTCATCAGTGGCCCCTTCTGGGCACATCTCAAACCTCCTAAGCCAGTGGAGAGGCACACCTCGTGCGGTGACACCCTTGTCAGTTCTGGGTATCTCAACACTGAATCTCGCACCCAAGTGCTCCCTCTAGTCAACTCTCCTAGGTGGTGGAACAACTGTTTCTCCTTTGATGGGCAGAGCAGTGATCATGGACACATCTTGAAGAGTCACCGTCATCTCTCCTCAACGAAAGTGAAAAGTGTGAGTCTCGGTTCTCCACCTATCGACTAGCGGACAAAAGAGATGCGTCAAGAGTGAAAGAGTGGCCTATAGATAGCATCCTAGCAAATGACAGAAGTCCACTCGCCCAAAGATGTGGAACAAACCGCTCGTCTAAATCCCAGTGTGTCCTAGGTCCCCTAAGATTGAAGGTTGGTGGAATGTCAACGCCACCCGCTAGCCAACACTGGCACCTGTGTTGCTCGTCATACCGTGGCTTAAGTAATTCAGGCAACGACGTCAGGTCCTGCGAGTACGAAAATGAAGGGTTATTTAAGTTCAAAAGAAAATAAAAGACATCACACATGGCAGTATTACACAGAATAACCCATACAGTTCATAGTTAGGCACACATAGTTCTAAACAAATGTAGTACAACTTAGCAGAAACATTATGAGGATGAAAACAAGGTACACATAGTTATAGTCAAATTAATTAGTACAACTTCCATGAAATGGTATGGACATAATAGGTACATGAATCACTAGTTACGAGTCGAGCCGCGCGGTTGATTCGGGCAATTCTATCTGGTGTGGCTCATTGTCTTACAAGTCTTACACTTGCGGCATTCTCTCAGTTGGCTTTCATCATATCATTCCTGAAACGAGCTGAATGTCAGTGTCCCTTCTTGTGTTGTTTCAAAGTTGCATTGGGCAACCATTCGACAAGACTCGGCCACACATCCTTGTAACTCATGTCTAATCCATACGAGCTGAACTCACTACTCCATGTCCCGAGGAGATGGTGGATGTCAAAGTATGGAGACACATACTGCTGTGAGGCCTGTTTCATGTGCGCGCATGCCTTGTACACGTGTGAGCAAGGATAGTGAAGCAGCTTCGGCTTGTTACAGGTGCATGTGCAAATTGCAGCATCAAGCTTGCATTCGTGCTTTCTGTCACCTCTCACGTGACTGTGCACATGCTTTTGCCTTAGACGAATCTCGTACTTCCTCCTCAATCCATCAATAACTCTGATGTCATGGCTCTGAGATTTCTTAATTTTTCTATCCATGTACCTCTTCTTAATTTTTCTATCCATGTACCTCTGCATGACTTCGGACAATTGCTTTCCTTTGTCCATATTTTCCTTAGCAGCCATTGATCTGTTATAAAAGTATCCAACAGTTCGAGTCCAGGTTTCATCAACAATGGCAGTAATTGTTGGAAATATGCCCTAGAGGCAATAATAAAGTTGTTATTATTCTATTTTCATGGTCATGATTAAGTTTATGTTCTATGCTAGAATTGCATTGGTTCTTGAATATGAGATTCAGAGGAAAACCTAATTGCATGTGTGGAATAATAAACACCATTCAGATCCCTAGTCAGGCCTCTGGACTAGCTCATGTATTGTTGATGATCTTGTTTTCCTGATCATGGGCATTGTTAATGTAACAAGGATGCCAGCAATAATGGGAACACATTGTTAGGGTAACAATGGTGTTGGATAGACCGCCTTATGAGATACTGCGAGATCACTTCGTCAATATGTTGTCAGTATCTTCTCATGATGTGTTAACGTTTACTTGCGTCCTTAGACCATGAGAATATCATAGACCCGGATACCGGATGGTTGCTTTGGGGTCATCAAACGTTACTCCGTAACTGGGTAATTATAAAGGTGACTTCCAGGTACACCAGAAAGTATATCGTGGTTCTAGATATGTCAAGACTGGGATTTGCCCATCCGGTGATGGAGAGATATACTCTGGGCCCACTCGGTATTACGGTGTCCAGCATCGCCTGGCCAGGTATTGTGACTAAAAGGTTAGTCACGGGGATACCGGAATACGGAAACGAGAAAAGAGTACAAACCGGTAACGAGGATAACTAGGTATGGTGATCAAGGAGTTGATCATAGGGATACCGTCAAAGTCTCGCCTCGGGTTGTGTAACGTATCGTGAGATAAAAGGAATTGTATGCGACAATACAAGGTTCGCTCGATAAAGATCTTCGATGATATGTGGGAGTCGTTATGGGTGTCCAGATCCCGCTGACGATTATTGACCGGAAGGTGTCCCGGACATGTCCACATATACTCGAACCTATAGGGTCACACGCTTAACGTTTTAGCGACATTTAGGAATGCTATGATTTATGGAGAACGAGAGAGAAGGGTTCCGAAAGTGTTTCGGATGATCTCGAAAGTGTTCCGGGAGGTCCCGAATGGTTCCGGTGATGTCCGGAAGTGTTCCGAAAAGTATTGGAAGGTTCTAGAAGGTTCTAGAAGGTTCTAGAAGTTCTAGAAGGTTCTAAAAGGTTCTAGTGGAGTTGGACTCCAACTCCAACAGGGTGTCCTTGCTAGAGTAGGACTCCACCTGCCTAGGGAGAGCTGCCCCAACCCCTATAAATAGAGGGGCAGGGCACCTCAAAGAGCATCCAGGCAGCCCCAGAAGCAGCCCTAAACCCTAGGCCGGCCATCTTTAGATTAGCCACAGCCTTCTTTTTCTCTCTCTTCTAGATTGGATCTAGTACAGCTGCCGGCGTGCTGCTGCTTCTCCTTCTCGTAGATCCCCGCTGTTCTTGTGTGCTGGTCCACATATTACTGCGGTGTCGCTGATCCGGTACGCGTGGATACCTCGGAGACGTCGTATACTTCGGCGTTCGATCGGGCGAACTATTCGCGAGGAGATCGCTCTCGCGGCTGGGAGGTATAACCTAGCTGCGGGAGTCTGCGGACTTCATCGACATCGGTCAACTTCTCCGCTGCATTGACGTGATCGTCGAAGGTATGATCTCGTTGCCTGCACCTCGATAGTGATCTTGGGGTGGATTGTGCGCGGTAAATTTTTGTTTTACGTAGCACGTTCCCCAACAGTGGTATCAGAGCGGTACTATGCGTAGTTGTAGGTACGACTAGAGCATATGTGATATGCGGCATTGCACATATGATGTGCGGGGTGTTAGATGAGATCTACCACCGGATTTTCTTGTTGTTTCCCTCTCATTGCAAAATTTTGATCTCGGCGGCATCGTGATATTTTCAGAGGTCCAGCGAACCTTACGATCTTCGGATCGAGACATGCTAAGGATGACTTTGGTTTCACTTTAGTTGAGAAAGATAAATTTGCAATGAGCGGGCTTGTAGATGTGATCTACACGGGGGTCATGCGTATGACGAAGTTTAGTATGGGGTTCGAGATTTCCGAGTCTCCAATTCCAGACACCCCGACAGTTAAATAACTGCAAGAGCAATCATGCTTATGGTAACGTAGGTAGCAAACGGTTTGCAATGTAGCCATAAAGTCACGTATTGTAGCATAAACGTTAGAGGCGTCTAACTTGTTTTTGCAGGGTATGCATGTGATGTGGTATAGCCTATGTGATGCAATGTGATTGTATGAGATGCAAAGTGTTTGTAATTTTAATTTTGTCATGACCTGCGTGTCATGAGTACGGCAATCGACAGGAGCCAATACGATTGTCATTATTTATTGTATTAACCTACGCGTCAACTAGAAAGCCATGTAATGCATTTATTTTATTAGCTATGTGATAGCAAATAGTTGTAATTGCAAGGACATGGTGGTGACAATCTTACATCGATGGACCTTGACGCTAAATCGTATGCGAAGAAGGAGTTCTCCGCCAAAAGATGTTGAAGAAGTCTTCTTCAACAAAAGGGGCTATACCATATCACAATAATTTAATTGCATGTGATGTTAATCCCTTTTATGCACCTTGTTTGATGCGTGGTAGACGTTGTTAAATAGGGTGATCCCTCACACAAATATCAAAGTAGTTAGTGTTCTTCCAAGTGTAGCACCGTCTGGAGTATTTGCCATTCTGAGGTGCGCCATGTCACATGGGTACGATAGGTTTGACATATATGAGGCGGGCGCAAACCGTTCGCGCAGCAGAGCACTCGGTTGTCTTGATGAGCTTTGCAAGATCGTCTTGGGCTCGGAACACACCCATCGAAAGATGAACAAGAGTCATATGGGATATGATTGGCATGTTGACCTACCGGTCTCGTTATTCCGTCATCAGTGATGTCACATCAATGGTGGAGTAAGTGAGTCGTGGATCTTGAATCACTAATAATCAATTATGAGGGATATTGGTTTTAGTGGGAGCTTACTCTAATTAAGTGTTAATTTGAGTTGCTTTAATCATGAACAATGTCTAAAGTGTATTTGTTTTTAAGTTATAGATCTATGGCACCCGTAACCACCTTTCCACTATGCGCGTTGCTTGAGAAAGAAAAACTGAATTCATCTGGGAACAACTTTACTGACCGGTACCGTAATGTGAGGATTGTCCTCAAGAGTGCCAAGAAGGACTATGTCCTATCGCAAACTCTCGGTGAACTCCCCGCTAACGCTACGGATGATGAGACTCGTATCTATCAATCTAAGAGCGATGATTCCATTGTAGTACAGTGTATCATGCTTGCCTCCATGGAACCTGATCTTCAAAAGCGTTTTGAGAATTGGGCTGCTTATGAGTTAATCCAGGAGCTGAAAGCTTTGTTTCAGAAGCAAGCAAGGACTGAAAGATATGAGATATCCAAAGCCTTGTTTGAATGCAAGATGGCTGAGGGCAGCTCAGTGAGTCAGCACGTACTCAGATTGTCTGGGTACGCGCAAAGGTTGGATGCGCTAGGTTTTCCAATCTCCCAAGAGTTGGGCACTGATCTTGTTCTTGCTTCCCTCCCTCCGAGCTATAGTAGCTTCATCATGAACTACAACATGAATGGGATGGAAAAGAGTATGGGTGAATTATTCACTATGCTTAAAACTGCTGAGAGTGGAATCCAAAAGGACGCCAATCATGTGATGATGGTGAATAAAACAACCAACTTCAAGAAGAAGGGCAAGTCTAAGAAAAAGGGCAAATCCAAGGGTGCTAGTATGACTGACACGCCTAAGAAGTCCAAGACTGGCGCCACTTCTGATGTTGAGTGCTTCTTCTGTAAAGAGAAGGGACACTGGAAGAGGAACTGCAAGAAATATCTGGCAGAAAAGAAGAAGTCTGGAAAGTCCAGCTCAGGTATGAGTGTCATACATGTTATTGATGTATTCCTTGCTGGTCCGTAATGTAATTCTTGGGTATTGGATACCGGATCGGTTGCTCATATTTGCAACTCGATGCAGGAACTACAGAGGCCTAAGCAACTGGCAAAGGATGAGGTGACGATGCGCGTCGGGAACGGAGTAAAAGTTGCTGTGCTCGCCGTCGGTGTCCTACCTCTACATTTATCTTCAAGATTTATATTAGAGCTTAGTAATTGTTATTATGTTCCGGCCTTGAGCAAAAACATTATTTCTGGATCATGTTTGTTGCAAGACGGTTATTCGTTTAAGTCTGAGAACAATGGTTGTTCGATTTATATGGATAATATGTTTTATGGGCATGCTCCCGTTGTGAATGGGTTATTTATTATGAATCTTGATGGTAATACACACATCCATAACACTGACGCTAAACGTCGCAAGATAAACGATTTGAATTCCACTTATTTGTGGCACTGCCGTTTGGGTCATATTGGAAAGAAGCGCATGAAGAAACTCCATTGTGATAGACTTTTGGAGTCATTTGATTATGAATCATTTGACACTTGCGAGCCTTGTCTAATGGGTAAAATGACTAAAACGCCGTTCACAGGCCACGTAGAACGGGCGACTGACTTATTGGAGATCATACATACGGATGTATGTGGTCCAATGAGTATAGCTGCACGCGGTGGATTCCTCTACTTCATTACCTTCACGGATGATTTGAGTAGATATGGGTATATCTATTTGATGAGACATAAGTCTGAAACCTTTGAAAAGTTCAAAGAATTTCAGCATGAAGTAGAAAATCATTGTAACAAGAAAATCAAGTTTCTGCGATCAGATCGCGGAGGGGAGTATTTGAGTTACGAGTTTAGCGAACATCTGAAGAGTTGCGGAATTGTTCCACAGCTTACGCCTCCCGGAACGCCACAGAGGAATGGAGTGTCCGAGAGACGTAATCGAACCTTGTTGGACATGGTAAGATCGATGATGTCATTAACTGAACTGCCATTGTCTTTTTGGGGTTATGCTTTAGAGATTGCCGCTTTTACACTAAATAGAGCACCATCTAAATCCATTGAAATGACACCATATGAGATATGGCATGGGAAGAAACCCAACTTGTCTTTTCTTAAAATTTGGGGATGCGATGCATATGTAAAGCGTTTACAACCAAATAAGCTCAATCCCAAATCGGATAAATGCTTCTTTGTTGGTTATCCCAAAGGAACTATTGGGTATTCCTTCTATCACCGCACCGAAGGCAAAGTGTTTGTCGCAAAGAACGGTGTGTTTCTCGAGAAAGAGTTTCTTGCTAAAGGGGTGAGTGGGAGGATAGTGCAACTCGACGAGATTGGTGAATCTTCGTCATTAGGTCAAAGTGATGCAACGCCGGAAGTGGTTCCGGAGTTTCCCACAATGACTGATACGGAAGCCCCTACATGTGATGTAGAGACTTCGGTCGAGCCAGCAGCTGAACCACGAAGGTCTGGTAGGATTCGCACGAAACCACAGTGGTTTTCGGACGAGGTATTGTTGTTAGACAACGATGAGCCTGCGACCTATACGGAAGCAATGATGGGCCCTGACTCCGTTAAATGGCTAGACGCCATGAAATCCGAGATAGAATCCATGTACGAGAACCAAGTTTGGAACTTGGTGGACCCTCCTGAAGGCGTGAGGCCTATCGAATGTAAATGGATCTATAAAAAGAAAACAGACGCGGATGGGAATGTATACATCTATAAAGCTCGACTTGTCGCAAAGGGTTTTCGACAAGTTCAAGGAGTTGACTACGACGAGACATTCTCTCCCGTAGCGATGCTTAAGTCTGTTCGGATTCTTCTAGCGATTGCTGCATATTTTGATTACGAGATATGGCAAATGGATGTCAAAACAGCGTTCCTGAATGGGAAGCTAACTGAGGACGTGTATATAATACAGCCCAAGGGTTTTATCAATCCAAAGGATGCTGGAAAGGTATGCAAACTTCAGAGATCCATCTATGGACTGAAGCAAGCATCACGGAGTTGGAATCTTCGCTTTGATAAAGTGGTCAAAGGGTTTGGCTTCATCAGGAACTACGAAGAGGCTTGTGTTTACAAGAAAGTAAGTGGGAGCGCAATAGCATTTCTAATACTCTATGTGGATGACATATTGTTGATTGGGAATGATGTATCTTTTTTTGACAATATTAAGACTTCGTTGAAAAATAGGTTTTCAATGAAAGACTTAGGCGAGGCAGCATACATATTAGGTATAAAGATCTATAGAGATAGATCAAAGCGCCTAATAGGGCTAAGCCAGAGTACATATATAGATAAAGTACTGAAGAGGTTCAGTATGGAAAACGCCAAGAAGGGGTTCTTGCCGATGTCGCATGGGAAAGTTTGAGCAAGAATCAGTGTCCTTCGACAACTGATGAGTGAGAACGCATGAGTAAGATTCCATACGCATCCGCGATTGGGTCAATCATGTACGCCATGATATGTACACGACCAGATGTGTCCTATGCTCTAAGTGTTACGAGCAGATACCAGAGTGATCCAGGTCATGATCATTGGACAGCAGTGAAAAATATCCTAAAGTACCTGAAGAGGACTAAGGATATGTTTCTCGTATACGGTGGTGACGAAGAGCTCGTTGTAAAGGGTTACACCGACGGCAGCTTTGTCACAGATCCGGACGATTTTCGATCTCAATCAGGCTTAGTGTATACACTGAACGGTGGCGCAGTGAGCTGGAAGAGTTCCAAGCAGGACACTGTGGCGGATTCTACAACGGAGGCTGAGTATATCGCTGCTTCAGAAGCGGCAAAGGAGGGCGTTTGGATTAAGAATTTCGTCACCGAGCTTGGTGTGGTTCTGAGCGCGCTGGATCCTATGGAGCTCTATTGTGACAATAGTGGCGCCATAGCTCAGGCCAAGGAGCCAAGGTCCCACCAGAAGTCCAAACATATACAACGCCGATTCCACATCATTCGTGAATTGGTGGAGCGTGGAGACGTAAAGATATGCAAAATACACACGGATCTGAATGTGTCAGATCCGCTGACGAAGCCTCTACCACAAGCAAAGCATGAGCAACACCGGAATGCCATAGGTGTTAGGAGCTTAAGCATTGGCTAGATTATTGACTCTAGTACAAGTGGGAGACTGTTGGAAATATGCCCTAGAGGCAATAATAAAGTTGTTATTATTCTATTTTCATGTTCATGATTAAGTTTATGTTCTATGCTAGAATTGCATTGGTTCTTGAATATGAGATTCAGAGGAAAACCTAATTGCATGTGTGGAATAATAAACACCATTCAGATCCCTAGTCAGGCCTCTGGACTAGCTCATGTATTGTTGATGATCTTGTTTTCCTGATCATGGGCATTGTTAATGTAACAAGGATGTCGGCAATAATGGGAACACATTGTTAGGGTAACAATGGTGTTGGATAGACCGCCTTATGAGATACTGCGAGATCACTTCGTCAATATGTTGTCAGTATCTTCTCATGATGTGTTAACGTTTACTTGCGTCCTTAGACCATGAGAATATCATAGACCCGGATACCGGATGGTTGCTTTGGGGTCATCAAACGTTACTCCGTAACTGGGTAATTATAAAGGTGACTTCCAGGTACACCAGAAAGTATATCGTGGTTCTAGATATGTCAAGACTGGGATTTGCCCATCCGGCGATGGAGAGATACACTCTGGGCCCACTCGGTATTACGGTGTCCAGCATCGCCTGGCCAGGTATTGTGACTAAAAGGTTAGTCACGGGGATACTGGAATACGGAAACGAGAAAAGAGTACAAACCGGTAACGAGGATAACTAGGTATGGTGATCAAGGAGTTGATCACAGGGATACCGTCAAAGTCTCGCCTCGGGTTGTGTAACGTATCGTGAGGCAAAAGGAATTGTATGCGACAATACAAGGTTCACTCGATAAAGATCTTCGATGATATGTGGGAGTCGTTATGGGTGTCCAGATCCCGCTGACGATTATTGACCGGAAGGTGTCCCGGACATGTCCACATATACTCGAACCTATAGGGTCACACGCTTAACGTTTTAGCGACATTTAGGAATGCTACGATTTATGGAGAACGAGAGAGAAGGGTTCCGAAAGTGTTTCGGATGATCTCGAAAGTGTTCCGGGAGGTCCCGGATGGTTCCGGTGATGTCCGGAAGTGTTCCGGAAAGTATTGGAAGGTTCTAGAAATTCTAGAAGGTTTTGGAAGATTCTAGAAATTCTAGAAGGTTCTAGAAGTTCTAGAAGGTTCTAGAAGGTTCTAGTGGAGTTGGACTCCAACTCCAACAGGGTGTCCCTTGCTAGAGTAGGACTCCACCTGCCTAGGGAGAGCTGCCCCAACCCCTATAAATAGAGGGGCAGGGCACCTCAAAGAGCATCCAGGCAGCCCCAGAAGCAGCCCTAAACCCTAGGCCGGCCATCTTTAGATTGGCCACAGCCTTCTTTTTCTCTCTCTTCTAGATTAGATCTAGTACAGCTGCCGGCGCGCTGCTGCTTCTCCTTCTCGTAGATCTCCGCTGTTCTTGTGTGCTGGTCCACATATTACTGCGGTGTCGCTGATCCGGTACGCGTGGATACCTCGGAGACGTCGTATACTTCGGCGTTTGATCGGGCGAACTATTCGCGAGGAGATCGCTCTCGCGGCTGGGAGGTATAACCTAGCTGCGGGAGTCTGCGGACTTCATCGACATCGGTCAACTTCTCCGCTGCATTGACGTGATCGTCGAAGGTATGATCTCGTTGCCTGCACCTCGATAGTGATCTTGGGGTGGATTGTGCGCGGTAAATTTTTATTTTGCGTAGCACGTTCCCTAACAGTAATTGGGAGGCACCTAACACCTTTAAGCATGCCATTGTAAGCTTCTGACATGTTCATTGTCATTATGCCATATCTTCGGCCATCCGTATCGTGAGTCAGTGACCATTTCTCCACCTCCAGAGCGTGTCGGGTGATCCATTCAGAAAGAGTCTTAACTCTCCTGCTTGATCCCGCATTAGGATGCAATGTCTGTTGTTCCTCCCCCTGCGGCTGACCACTATATGATGTTGTTGCGGTCTCTAGTGCTGCCCAAATGGCCTGAAACTTTCTGAGTTGATTCTGCATGCACATCTTCTTAAAAGTCCTCATCAAATCCTTACTTTTGAACTGAATGAAGAAATTGGCTGCCAGATGCCTCATGCACCACCTGCTTTCAAGATCACTCCATCTGTAAGGAGCTGGAGCAGTGTTCTTCAATGTGTTGATTGCATTTAGCAGGCCCGCATTTTGATCACTTATGATGCACACGTTAGCCCTATCTTGCAAAACAGACGTCTTCAGATACACAAGGAACCATAGCCAGCTATCCGTGTTCTCGCTCTCAACGATTGCGTACGCAACTGGAAGGACTTGATCGTTTGCATCCGCTGCGACAGCTACCAGTAGTGTCCCCTTATACTTTCCCATGAGGAATGTACCATCCATGCATAGCACCGGTCGGTAGAACTTGAATGCCTGTATAGTTTGACTGAACGCCCAGAATACAAGATCGAGTATTAAATGACTGGGTACTCCATCTGGATGCGGCCTATCAAGCTTGTTTATGTAAGTGCCAGGGTTTGCTTCTGCTATATGATGGAGCATTCTTGGGACATAGTTATACCCATCTTCATATGTCCCGAACATCCTCTCTGTCACCTTTTGCTTAGCTCTTCTAACCTTGCTGTAGCTGACTAGAAACCCAACTGCATCAGCCATGTCCGACATCAGTGCCTTTGGGCCCACTGTTATATCCTCTGATACTAAGTGGTACACTTTCTCCGCCACATATGCAGTAGTGACATTGCGGTGTTGTGACAACGGCTCTGATAGCTCGCATGTGTGATCTACAATCACCGTTATCTCAAAATTCTTCATAATCCCCACTCCTTGGGTTGCACGGACTCTTCCTGGACAACCCGGATGTGTGCATACAGCCTTCAAACTTGTTGGGTTTGACCTTGTTGTTCTATACTCTCGACTGATGGCGACGGCATGCCTAGTGATGGCTGTCTACATAGCATACTTGCTTGGAAATTGTTGTCCAACCATGAGCATGGAGCCATCAAAGCCCCAGTGCGAGTTGTCCTCCTGTGAGATGGCAAGGCGTTGTATACTGAGTTCATCCATTTCTGCCGCTACCGCTGTTTGAGAAGGACCACCACCCTCTCCCTCTTCGTTGTCATCAGATTCTTTGTCAGCCTCTTCATCATCATCCAACTCGTTCACCATGTTTGGTATGATTTCATAGCAGTCGATACGACTTGACCAAAATGTACCAGCATGTTCGTTCATGATGAACTGATCATCAACCACCATGGGATTGCCCTTTGCCGCCGCCATTGCTTCAGTTACTCCTTCTATGGCAGCAAGTTGTCCCTCTCCAACTGCACTGCAGCCTTCTTCGCCGGTCAACAACAGAGGCCTCTCAACAAAATTAACGTACACCATCGGTCGGCCGTACATCGCGGCTCTAGGAGTGCTGACAAGCCGCATGTACCCACCCCATGATGCATTGCCCGTCACCTTGTGTAGCTCCCAGAAGAGGTCAGATAACCCTTCATCCGGACTCCTACACGTTACTGCCTCAATTACAAGCTTCTTGCGTTCTGTCTCTCGATTGAACTCACGGCGTATGCAACTCCTCAGGTCCAACAGGCTTATCTCCTCCAACCCTTCAATTTGTGCAACCTTGTATTTGCATTGCGACAGATCTAGCCCAGAAGGCCCATCCTGCACTACGTTTCCACCATAGAACACTAAGAACTGATTCATCATACCTACTTATACACGCAACAGATTTTAAATAATGACCCTTTGCTACTCTAACATGTAAATGGAACCTATGTACTTCAACATATAATATCACTACCATGTGTTGCATCTCATTTCATCAAGTAGGTTCACAAAATATATGTTAACAAAGTCATTTACGAAATTTGCTTTAAGGTATAAAGGGGGCAAAATATGCTATCAATGACTTAATTAATAACTCTTCAGCTAATTCAAATACAAATAATCTATACCTATATCTTTAATTAGATTAATTGCTTAGCTATTTGTAACCACTTTATAAATTGATACATATTATCCACTTTAATTTTAATATACCTACATAATGTTTTACGTAGTTTTATACTTTACGAATTTTAACTAAATTGCCAAAAAAAAATTACATGACACTGATTATTCTTAACATGTTCTCCGAGATATTTGCATATATAAAATATTCCTATACAGTATTTCTTTCATTTTCATTTAAAATATTATTTCTATTGTTTGCACATATAAAATATCACTACCATGTCTAATATTGATATTTAGCTAATTTTTGACTACCAAAAATCTAATCATTATTATCATGTAAATAAAAATTACCTAAAGTTGAAGCTTCTCACTTCATCAACAATTTTTGTACCAATAGAACAGCTGATTTGAACTATGATTACGCCATTTCCTCTTCTCTTCTTGCGATCTTCTTCTCCTAATATTAATCATTGCAATATGAACAAACATGGCAATATTAACTATAGTTGTCCAAAGTAATTATATCACACGAAATAACAACATGCTAAAGTTTACAAATTAATAACTAAGCCAGTATTATTATAGTTCTTCATATCAATTATATCACATCAAATAACAGTGCGTCAAAGTTGAACTGCCATGTCTAGCATTGTTGTTTAGCTAATTTTTTGACTAACGTAACAACTTATCGTTATCATTATTGAAAAAAATTACCTCCACTTCAAGCTTGTCACTTGATCTACAATATATTCTACTAAACGAAATACTAATTTTAAGTTTACTTACCTCATTTTTCCTTCTTTTCTTTCTATCCTTTTCTCCTTTCTGTTCTTCCTCTGTACCACTTCTAGTAGCAAGTGAATGGAGAAGAGTACAATAACCTACTGGAGAAATGAAGTGAAGTGAAGAGAGTGAGATTTGAGACGTGCAGGGGAGGAGGAGGGCTGTTTTGAAGGCTTCAGGCACCCACGAAGGGAAATGGCAGCGTGCCAAAATCATGGCTTCTGCCGAAAGCAAGCAGGTCACGTCTCGTCGAGCTGTCCCGTCACACGGCTCCTGTTGTGGCCGCCCAAGGCGACAGCACGATGTGCCGCGGCTCCACGTCCCCGTCGCGGTCGCCCAGGGCGATAGCGGTGCTGTCTAGCGTGCTCCGGCGGGGCCCACGTCCTGCCGCGTCGGTCGGGCACAGCGCTCGTCCTGTCACGTTGATCGGTCGGGCGCGACGTGACGTGTCGTGGTCGCTGGCCGCAACTTCTGCCACACGGCGTCTGTCCAGTGAGTCACGAGGACGATTTTGTCGCTGCATTCTGAGCCGGGTCACATTCGTAATTGACCGCGGTCAGCCTGCCAATCGTGCCAATTTTTTCCAAAGAACATGTGCATGCATGAACTTCTGGGCATTCTTGAAGCGAAGGTGACGAGGCAAACACGGCGGCAGCGAAACATTGTCTTACCGTAGAAGCTGCTGATCACGCCTTCCTCCTCCACCAGCAACCCTGCTTCAATTTGGCCCAAGCCGACCCGTATCCCTGCTCTCCGTTACCGCGGACGCGAGCGGTACTCGGTGCAGAGCCGCTCGCCGTTACCGTGCTCGCCGGCGCTGGAGGTAAAACAAATAGTGCCAAACCTTGTCCATCGTGTTCGGATCATCTCCTTGAGCTCTCTGATACATATTTGGTTTTAGTGCAGGGAGCTGCGAGAATCCTGTTGCCCCCTTTGCTCTCCGGCGAGGCGCCGCCGTGCCCATCTGGTGGAGTCCAGTCGAATAATTCCATCTTGTCCCTGAGACTATGTTATATACACTCCTAACCAGTAGACGTTGCTTCTGTACAAATCGGATCATTGTGGATGTTGAGCTCTGCCACCGCCGCTTCCCACTGTCAACCTCGTCCACCGTAATCGTCGTCCAGTGCTTCATGTCTCTGGTGAGCCAGTGAGTAGTATGCATGGTTTCCTTTGTTGTCTGTCATGTGTAGTATCGTTGCTATCGCAGCCCAACCTGCTCCGCCGCTGGAACTTGCCGCCTCCAACGCTCCGGCGACCTTCGGTCTCTGTGCTGACGCCATCGAGTCCGCAACGATCCCCTGGTCCAGAACCACGCCATAAATCGGCCACCCCACCGCTGCTACGCCTGTAGCGTTCAGCGCATGCAGTTAACTGTTGGAGCCACTGCATGTGGATCTTCATGCACGTAGCTCTGCACAAATCCTGTTTATAGCTTCTAACCTTCCGGTTCTTCAAGGAGCCCAACGACAGATCTGTTGTTTTTGTAACCGAGCCATTAGAAATGATCACTTAACTAATTTAATCACCGAAATTTAATCTCGGTTCCTGTAATACAGTTTAGTACCCGTCATGTTCTGAGCCACTGCAATATACGACGCACCTACCAGTGTTTGATTTGTGGTAATCAGAATTTTAACAAAATGCTTAATGAGAGTGTAACTAATTTGTGGTATGGTCAGGCTTCAGTCAAATGCAAGCGTAAAGCCTGTTAGGATTGCATGCAGCTCCCTCTTCCGTTAGTTTGACACACGGGTCCCACATGCAAGAGAAGCCATTAGTAACGAGTGAAGTAACTCAGATGCATATCTGAATGTTGCGTCAGTTATTCTTATGAACTACCAGTCAAACCTCTTAAGAGAAATAAAATATGTTCAAATCTGTTAGTATGGCATGAGTGCCCCTCGTGCTGAAAGATTAGTAAGGAGCTTATCCTTCCTATCCATTAATCGGATTATTGAGTAACGACAACAATTAGCACAATAAGTAAACTGTTATGTTAATGAAATATTTTTTAAACAAAAGCTCTATCTTAAGACATCAAGTTAGTACAATCAAGCATGATCAATTTCAACATGCAGGAAGAAGCTGAACCATATATTACAAACTCGATGAATATTCATGAACTTCACTCCTGGGAAAAGGAAACAAAGCCAAGAACTTCAGGCCAAGAACTTCAGATTTTAGGTCTCACAAGGCTGATCTATCATCCCGTCCGTGCACTAAAGCCCTGTACATCATGAGACAGTCCGTTTCAATTATCAAAACCTCATGCAAATTGCTCACCAAAGAAAGCCCATGAAGGCAAGCAAGTAACTTAGCCTCTTCCACACTCATACAGAGTTCCAAAAAATTCCAAGCCGAATGCAGTACCACCCCCTCGTGATTTCGCACAGCAACGCCCGTGCTTGCAGAATATGTATGAGAACCAAAACCTGCATCCACATTGATTTTGATCCGACACAGAGGAGGACTCTATTTTTCCTTTACCCAAGGAGCACTACAAGAGGGGAGACTTGGCCTGTAGCAAACACTTTACTTCCAGTCGTTTTGGCACCAAAATCAGCCCAATCAGAGTTCGTATGCAAAAATGATGATCCTTTTACAGAAATGGTCTCCAGATTGCAAAATCGACTTCGTGGTGGTCCAAGTTAGGACTAGATAAGGTAGTTTACCAATTTTCAGCCGATTCGGAAAACCTTAAAAACTCGAGTCCAAAATCACCTCGAAATCAGCCTTTTCTACAAACTGATTAAAACTCCCTTAACTTTGGCTCAAACCACACTACTAGAAAAAAGGTCATCCGTTGCATATTATCACTGACGGGCAGGGAGAGGCCCGTCACAGTTGTTTGTTATCACTGACGGGCACCGGGTGCACCGTCAGTAGTGAATCTACCAAATGCGTGGGGAAAGTCATCACTGACGGGCAAAATATATGACCCGTCAGAGATTACAAGCTGCCGACGACGAATCTTACCAGTGACGATCTTGTTTTTTTGCCCGTTAGTGGTACTCTAGTCATCATAGACGGGCGAAAAACCTGCCCTTCAGCGGTAACCTTGTTACCGGTGACGGCTATTCTCAGTGACGGGCCTGTAGGACGAGCCGTCACCATTTTCTGCCTCTTCGCCTCCCAGAGCTATAAAAAACACATACCCCACCGAGCGTGCATCTTCCTCTCGTTCTGCATCTTCCTCTCGTTCTCTCCGTTCATCTTCCTCCCCTCACCGTCTCGCCACCGGCCGGATCCGCGATGGTGCGGGAGCAGAAGACCGAGGAGTTTCCTGAAAGCGCGTCCTCGAGGAAGAGGGCCCGCCACGAAGCTCCCCAGCAGGTACGTCATTCTCCTCGCATCAAGATGTTGAAGGAGAAGGAGCAGATGGAGGAGGCGGAGCAGTTACGTCGTTCTTCTGGCGCGGAGCTGCGCGTGGAGCCCGTGGAGGAGGACGACGCCGCTGACGCCGTCGAAGAGGAACCCGTCGAGGAGGACGACGCCGCTGCCGCCGTCCAAGAGGAGCCCGTGGAGGAGGGGGACGCTGCTGCCGCCGTCGAGGAGGAGCCCGAGGACGAGGACGACGCCGCTGCCGCCGTCGAAGAGGAGCGGCAGCTCCAGGAGGCGATACGTCGGTCCATCAACTATGAACGCGCCATGGCCGCCATCATAGCCGAGGAGGACCGCATGACGGCGGAAGCCGTGAAGGCTTCCCTCGCCGATGCCCGCGCCGCGGCCGCCGCCCTTGCCCGGGAGGGGAAGATGAAGAAGGTAGAGAAAGGAGGAACTTCTGGCTCGGAGCCGCGCGTCGAGAATCAGAGAAAGAAGAAGTTGTCGAAATGACGGACAACTGAAAAATTTCTTGTCTTGTATTTTGCAATCGGATGAAATGGATGAACTATCGATGGCGTACTAACTTTATTTTTTCACTATGGATGAATCGGATGAAATGGATGAAATGGATGAAAAATTTCTTGTCTTGTATATGTGCAATGTTGATGGTGTTCTGTATTTTTTTTGAGCCCACAGAGATCACCACTGACGGGTGAAACTCGTTCGCCCGTCAGTGGTATTATACCGTTGACGGTTGGAGAACGGCGGCCCGTCAATGATGACTTCTCCCGATTTTTCACTGAGCGTTACCACTGACGGGCGGCCATTTGATGACCGTCACTCATAAATAGAAGTGACGGGTCGGTATTGTTTGCCCGTCAGTGATGACCGTCATCAACAACTGTTAGAACTTAGACATTTTAGGCGCACACAACAACAAACGTTAGAACTTAGACATGAAGCAAAAAATTTCGAAATTAGACATGAAGCAAAAAATTTAGGCGCACCAGCCTATCCCGAGCACAGCGCCCAGACCCACGAGCCCAGGCCGCGCAGGGGACCGGCCATAGGCCTATCCCGAGAACAGCGCCCAGGCCCACGAGCCCAGGCCGCGCAGGGGACCAGCGGTGGCTCGACGTATCAGTACGTAAAGGTTGTAAGGAGTTCGAAAGCCGAAGGCGCAGCTGCCCTTTTAAGCTGGTGCGCGCGCTGCTCGCTCGGCGAGGTGGGACTAAATTTCTGCGGTACTAGCGGTTGTAGTGTTACCACTGACGGGCGGCCCTTCTTTGCCCGTCAGTGATGATAAGTTAATACTGACGGGCCTTTATTTGATGACCGTCACTCATAAATAGAAGTGACGGGTCGGTATTGTTTGCCCGTCAGTGATGACCGTCATCAACAACTGTTAGAACTTAGACATTTTAGGCGCACACAACAACAAATGTTAGAACTTAGACATGAAGCACAAAATTTCAAACTTAGACATGAAGCAAAAAATTTAGGCGCACCAGCCTATCCCGAGCACAGCGCCCAGACCCACGGGCCCAGGCCGCGCAGGGGACCGGCCGTACGCCTATCCCGAGCACAGTGCCCAGCCCCACGAGCCCAGGCCGCGCAGGGGACCAGCGGTGGCTCGACGTATCAGTAAAGGTTGTAAGGAATTCGAAAGCCAATGGTGCAGCTGCCCTTTTAAGCTGGTGCGCGCGCTGCTCGCTCGGCGAGGTGGGACTAAATTTCTGCGGTACCAGCGGTTGTAGCGTTACCACTGACGGGCGGCCCTTCTTTGCCCGTCAGTGATGATAAGTTAATACTGACGGGCCTTTAGTTGATGCCCGTCAGTGGTATTCCTTCCTATATAAATCCAGCCCAGGCGCGGATAACTTTTTGTGCCCGCGCGTCCCAAGGACCAGCTGCGTGCGCCGCCGTCGCCAGCTAAACTGCTGCGGCCCGCGCCTCCCGAAGGCCCTCTTCTCTCCAGCCCGGCCTCTTGATCCCTCTCTCAAAGATTGCTAGCTACCCGGGCTCCTGATTCTCTCCTCCCTCCATCTCAAAAGGCCAATTTTTCTCTCCTCCAGTCCCCATCCCCCTCTCAAAGACACCAGCAGCCTCCTTGTCAACATCCCTCTCCCCGAAGGCCCACGATATCCGTCGCTCCTAACTCCTCTAGGGTTTTTAGTCTCTAACATGGTAAGTACTTTATTTTATTCGCCTGAGAGAAGAAATGGCTAATTTAATATATTTATTTTATGAAACTATGTTTATTTTGCCGTAGGGATCGATTGATAGAAGTTGGATGTATGGAGATCGTGCCACACAGAGTTTCGTCACCGCTTTGAACGAGTTTCTTCGAGTCGCTCAAGAGGATATGGCGATCAAGGGGAAAGCGAAGATGTGTTGTCCATGTCGTAAATGTAGTAATACGCAAATGTTATCGACGACGGGGGAGTTGCAGCTACATTTGCTGACGAAGGGTTTCATGGAAGGCTATACACGTTGGACATGTCATGGTGAAGAGAAAGAAGTTGCAAACCCGACAGAAGCGGTGGACCTCGTTGAGGATGAGCACGGCGTAGCTATCGAGGAAGAAGCTAATTCAGAATCTTCAGAGGATAGCATGGGGAATTTGAATGACATGTTGCATGATATGGAAGAAATGACTTCGACCCCGGAGAATGAAAGAGACTTCGCAGAGTTTGTACGATTGTTGGAAGACGCGAGAGTTCCGTTGTTTGTTGGATGTAAACTCGAGCATACGCGGTTGTCCGTCTCGTTAGAACTTCTAAAGCTAAAGGCAGCGTACAACTGGCCGGACACAAGTTTCACAAAATTATTAGAGCTCCTTTCCAACGTTCTCCCGGAGGGGAACGTCTTGCCTACAAGCACTTATAGGGCAAAGAAGGTTATATGCCCTCTCGGATTGGACGTTGAAAAATTTCATGCGTGTCCAAACGACTGCATCTTGTACCGCAGAGAGTACGTAGACCTACGAAGATGTCCGGTGTGCAAGACATCCCGGTACAAGCGTACTGCAAACCAGCTCGATCGTGACGAGGACGACGATGAAGCGAAGGGCCCCCCTGCGAAGGTTTGCTGGTACCTTCCTGTTCTACCCCGTTTGAAGCGGTTTTTTGCCAACAAGAAAGATGCAAAACGAATGCGTTGGCATAAGGAGGGTTGAGTTGAAGATGGAATCCTGAGGCACCCTGCCGATGCATACCAATGGAGGGCAGTGGACGATGCATTTCCAGATTTCGGGGAGGAGGCGAGAAACATAAGGTTTGGGATGAGTACAGACGGGATCAATCCATTCGGCAACATGAGTAGCAGACACAGCACATGGCCAGTCCTTCTATGGATGTACAACCTTCCTCCATGGCTGTCGATGAAGCGCAAGTATATACACCTCTCCGTACTCATCCAAGGGCCGAAACAACCTGGAAACGATATTGACGTGTACATGCAGCCAATGAAGGAGGAACTAGAGACACTCTGGCACCACGGTGCTGAGGTTTGGGACGCTGATAAAGTAGAGTATTTCCAGCTACGAGCTATGTTGTTCACTACGGTCAATGACTATCCAGCGCTCGGAAACTCGTCTGGCCAGAGTGTGAAAGGATACGAAGCTTGTGTCTCGTGCCAAGAAGAGACTGCGAGTTCATTCTTACAGAACTCGAGGAAAATCGTGTATATGGGTCACCGAAGGTGGCTGGCCAAAAACGATCCATGGAGGCAGTGCCCAATTAAGTTTAACGGAGAAGTGGAAAATCGTTCGAAGCCGGTGGAGAAGACCGGTGCACAGATATACGAGATTGTCAAGGATATCGACATTGTACCCAGAAAGACACAAGAGCTAAGACCGGGCATCTGGAAGAGGAAGTCGCTATTTTGGGACCTGCCTTACTGGCAAGTTCTACACACCCGTCACAGTATTGATGTCATGCATGTCGAGAAAAATGTGTGCGACAGCTTGGTTGGTATTTTGCTGAACATTCCAGACAAGACAAAAGATGGTGTCAAGGCACGGCTTGACATGGAACAGATGGGTGTCAGACCAGAGCTATGGTCCGAACAGATAACGTCAAAGACAAACAAGGGTGATTTGAGAGTCAAGACGCGCCTACCTCCCGCCTGTTACACCCTGAGCAAAGCGGAGAAGAAGAGATTGTGCGAGTGTCTTGCTGGGGTCAAAGTTCCTTCCGGATACCGAAGATGAAGATGAGAAGACAAAGAAAAAGATGAAACGTCATACTGATAACAGTGCCAAGCCGTACGTACGTACTGATCATAACGAAGGACTGACATATCAAGGGAAGAAGCTAGTCGATGACGATGACGAGAAGGACGGAACTTAATATAAGTGTTGACATTTATGTGATGTAGATATGTAAATATATATGTGTGATCGAGATAACTGTTGTCATTTATGTGATGTAGATATAAATATATATGTGCGATATAAGTGTTGTCATTTATAAGGATATGCAATTTTGATTATGTTGGAAGCCCAGCAAGTGATGAATCCTTTACACTTAGCAAGCATTTGGTTGGATGGATGGAAGTTGGATATGATGAGCCAATTTTATGTTTAATTGGTTGGATGGATGGATTGCTATGGTTACCATTTGTCTGCGATGGTGAGATTACCCACCTGAGTCTCAGGTGACAAACTCAAGCTATCCTGTTCATTCTCAGGTGACAAACTCAAGCTATCCACCCGAGTCTTAGACTCTGGAAACACACTAAGATGAAGTTAACACTGACGGGCCTTTATTAGGAGACCGTCACTGCTAAATAACACTGACGGGGTCAAATACAATCCCGTCAGTACTGATCAAGTCAACACTGACGGGCCTTCTTGGCGCCCGTCACTCATAAATACAAGTGACGGTCACCAAATAAAGGCCCGTCAGTGTTAACTTATCATCACTGACGGGCCAAGAACGGCCGCCCGTCAGTGGTAACGCTACACCGGTGGTACCGCACATCTTTAGTCCCACCTCGCCGAGCGAGCAGCGCGCGCACCAGCTTAAAAGGGCAGCTGCGCCCTTGGCTTTCGAATTCCTTACAACCTTTATTGATACGTCGAGCCACTGCTGGTCCCCTGCGCGGCCTGGGCTCGTGGGCCTGGGTGCTGTGCTCAGGATAGGCCTATGGCCGGTCCCCTGCGCGGCTTGGGCTCGTGGGCCTGGGTGCTGTGCTCGGGATAGGCTGGTGTGCCCGATTTTTTTTCTTTATGTAATTTGTTCATCAGTGACGGGCATAGAAGGCACGCCCGTCAGTGGTAGGCCTAAATTTTTTACTTTACACAACAACAACTGTTAGAACTTAGACATTTTAGGCGCACACAAGAACAAATGTTAGAACTTAGACATGAAGCAAAAAATTTCGAACTTAAGACATGAAGCAAAAAACTTAGGCGCACCAGCCTATCTCGAGCACAGGGCCCAGACCCACGAGCCCAGGCCGCGCAGGGGACCAGCCATAGGCCTATCCCGAGCACAGCGCCCTGGCCCACGAGCCCAGGCCGCGCAGGGGACCGGCGATGGCTCGTAGTATCAGTGAAGCTTGTAAGGAATTCGGAACCCAGAGGCGCAGCTGCCCTTTTAAGCTGGTGCGCGCGCTGCTCGTTCGGCGAGGTGGGACTAAAGTTGTGCGGTACCACCGGTAGTGTTACCACTAACGGGCACAAAAGCGAACCCGTCACTGGTATTTATGAGTGACGGTCGCCAAATGGGGCCCGTCAGTGTTGATCAACTCAACACTGACGGGCTATTGTGTGGTGCCCGTCAGTGATGAGTTTGTTCTATATGTAGGACTTGACACTTAGAAAAATTTTCGTGCCCGCGCGTCCGTTCAAGCCTGGACCAGCAGCGAGCCCTAGTTAACGGTGCCGAACTGCCGCCGCCGCCGCCGACGAATCTGCACTGCTCCACGCGCGCTCCATGGATCCCGCCGCCACCTCCTCCACTCCCGCTGCCGTCGGGGCCGCCTCCACCGCGCAGGCCACCGCCACCGAGGTCGCCGCCACCGCCACCGAGGTCGCCGCCACCGCCACCGCCACCGAGGTCGCCGCCTCCTCCTCCTCGCACTTCGGTGCCGCCACCTCTTCCTCCCACTCCGCCATGCCCGGGTAATTCATTTTCATTCATTTGTTTCTTTGGACTGATTTGCGCATACATTTTCTATTGATCAAGCATTCTTTATACATTAAGCAGAAGCTACAAATAATTAAGAGCCCAGAGTGATAAATTTAGGGGCTGATTTACTTGATACAAATTTAGGGTTAGATGTGGCTTTTCATGCTCTCAAGCCCAACCCTATCGACCTTTTTCCTTTGTCAGTGCTACATATATTTGCGGCACATGCCAAATCTTCTTTTATTTCAAGCTATATGTATTTTTTGTATCGTATATGAATTGTTGAACTTGAGTTAATTCCACAGAAATTATTGCAAGCCAAGTGGCTATTGTAGTGTATTTGGGTATGTATATCGCGCGGTTCTTTTGTTGACTATTTACTCCCTGTTCTAATACGAACTAGATTGGCTTATATATATATATATATATATGCACACAATGTAGTTAGCTATTTCATATCATATCCATGCATAAATATGCAAGCCTTAAGAAAATAGAAGCATTGCTATAATTCCTGGCTGTTGCATAAGTATACCTATGAATGCATTAGTTTGAGTTATTTGTATAGGAGAAAATAAAACTACTTATAAGAACTTGAAGCCACCACAACGTACCCTCTACTTCTCTTGTGTATTTAATTCAATTATGTTTATTATAAACATATTAGGTCTTTATTTAACCTAGTTCATATATTTACGTAAAAAAGAGGCTCTGGACCGTTCAATCCTGGGGATGAGGTCGAGGCCGAAGTTGTAATGGCACCAAGAAGGCAGCGCAAACCAAGAACGGGGAACAAGCTGCCGACACAGACCTTAGTCATCACGGGGGTCGACCCCGACACAGGCGCACCAAGTGAACCACCGAGCTCGGCGTCGAAATTCAACAACGCCTGTGGGGTGCTCGTACGGGAGAACATCCCGATCACTACTCCCGAATGGAACCATGTGCCCCGGTCAGAGAAAGATGCCTTGTTGACTTCTGTTTAACCTGTTCGAGGTCCCGGAGCACCTGAAGGAGACGGTGAAGCACCACGCGGAGATAACGATGTGTAATGCTCACAAGAACTGGAGACACACTGCGACCAAGGAGTACGTGATGAAAAATCGCCATCCGGGAAGAAGATGGTCGAAAGTAACTGATGAGCAGTGGGACCAATTCGTCGCCTCGAGGAGCACTGACGAGTTCAAGGCCAAGAGTGAGAAGAACAAGGAGCTGCGAACGAGGAATAAATTCAACCACAGAGTTGGCAGCCGCGGGTACGCCGGGATAAAGAGTAAATGGGAAAGAGAAGATGCTGCACTACGAGCGGCTGGGAAACCACTTCCTTTCGAGGAAATATCGGAGCCTCGCGCCAGAAACTGGGCCAGGGGTCACACGAAAGTGAACCCGACGACGGGGGATGTGATGTTCCCCACGGAGGAGGTCCAGGCGGTGTCCAATCGATTGGTACTCACTCGACCTGTCCTGTCAATCCATCGTAAATAACTTGTTTCCTAAATGCTCGGTAGTGAAATATGGTACGTCTCTATTGCAGATACAGTTGAGCCAGCAGGAATCGTCTCAAGATTCCGTACATTCGGAGAGGTGGCAAACACCTCTATCGGTTGCTCTGGGAAACCCAGAGAAAACTGGGCGTATACGAGGTGTCGGTGTAGCCGTTACATGGGATAGAATCTTTCCCAAATCAGCTAAAGCTGCCCGCCAAAGGAAGAGGAGCAGGCACGACGCTTTAATGGAAGCGATGATGGAGAAGGCGAGAGAGGCGGCGAGACAGGAGATCAGCGAGGACTTCCTGAGACGGTCGGAAGAGGCGGCACGACAGGCGGCAAGACAGGAGTTCGCAAGGCTATATGGGGAGCTGGCACACACGCATCGTGCGCCGAACGTTCCTGGAGGGAGCAGTTGCGCCTCTACCAACGCGGCCACCTCCGATGGGGTAGCTACAGCGTATCCGTACGAAACCCTAAATGTAAGTTCATGGCACTTAGTAGAATCTTTCATACACATCTTATGTTTCAAACACTGCTCTAATGGCCGAGAACCAACCTTTAACTGTTCCACAGGTGCAGGTGCCCACGAAATGCCGATTGGTTTATCCTGTGCCGGGCGCCAATGTTACCGTCGCACACGGCCTACTGATGCCAGCTTCTTCGGGGTCCCTGATGCACCATCAGATAATATCGCCGGACATGGTGAAGGTACAGGTGGATAGGGTAGTTGCCGAGTTCGGTGCCATGACTATCCCTGTACCTCCTGAAGAGGATGCGACCACGCTAGGACAATGCCTGATGACCTTCATCCAGTGGCCGAAGGCTCAAGTGGTTGTAGAAGGGGCCTCGACTCGCGCATCTCCGGCCAGCGCCTCTCCATCAACCCGGGTATCTCCTTTGGCCTTGAGCCAAACACATCTGTCGTTCGACCGGAGAGACGAAGACCCGATGCCAGCCCATGAGGGACCGGAGGCAGGTGCCACTCCAATGGATGTTGACCTGCCACTTGTCGATGCACCCGAGCCGCTGAGACAAGAAAGATGCACCAAGCATAGGCAGGACGTTGCCGTACCGCCAGCGGAGCCAGACAGTGTGCAAGGTGCCGCGAAGACTTTATCTCCAGGCACACTTCACGGCGCAATGAAGGAGGCATTTGTTGGCCCTACGCCTAGGGAAAACATAATACGTACGGAGAGTGATCCAAATGCGGTCCAAAAGGCTCCAAAGAGAAGGAACACCAAACGGGGCGGCACATCAAAGAGGAAAGCAAAACAAGATAGCGCCGCTAAGTCCCTGTCCTACGTGTCAACTCCCGTCTTTAAATTGACAGCTAGGGCAGACAGGTACATGCCCGGACAGCCGCTCCTCCTAGACGATGAGGTACAATCTTTGGGAGTGGAGGCAAGACGGCTGCATGACATGATCGTGCAGCATGCGAGTCAACCGAATCAATATGTATCCTACCTCACGGTCGAAGTGCCACTAAGCTATCACTTTTATCGAGAGTTTGACTCTCCAACATTCAGGGTCGACTTTGAAGACCTCTGGTACATGTACAACCTGAACAGGCTGGAGACCAATCTGCTAAGGGCCTGGACACTCTGGCAAAACAAAGAGGCCATGCGCATCAAAGCGGACGTTGGGTTCATCGATCCGTGCCTCTTGCAGGATCGTCAAATTGACAGGGCCGAAAAATCGGTCGTCGAGTACATCTTCCAGGCATGGCTCGCGCAAAAGGACAAGGATGCGATACTCATGCCCTACAACCCCCCGTGAGTTGTTCACTAATTCTGTCAATTTTTTCTCATCTACGTAATAAAATAGCTAAATGTGTTTACATGCATGTCATCTCGTCTATGCAGCGACGATTGGGTCCTTATCACCATAGTCCCCGATTGGAACAAAGTATTTTACTTTGATTCTCTTATCCGAGAGAAAGGACTACCCCGGCGGGACTTCTCGAAGATTCAGCGGTGCATTGATGGGGCGTACGTCAAATTTAGGGCATGCGGAGGGATGGCGCGTCGGAAAAAGCCAGCGCCTAAGCTCACCCACAAGTTTGACTACCCATGCAGGCAGCAACCGCCGAATAGTGTGACTTGTGGGTTTTACGTTTGCGCGCACATGGACGCGTTCATCCAAAGCTGGAACCCACGGTCCACCGAAGAAGACTTCAAAATCTGGATGCAGCATGACAACTACGACTACTTACAAGATCAATGCCGCATCAGAGATGCGTTTGCGTACTTCCTCAACCAGTACGTCGTCCGGCCAGGCGGTGAATTTTACGCCGGCATAGAGCTGCCCCCACCCGCTACATCTCATCATTCTGAGGACTAGTTGTACAAACTTATTTGTTTATTCAGACTTGTCAAATAATATTGGTTCATTCATTATCAACGTAGATTTCTACCTTATTCTTGTTTCAATACAATGTTGTTATATTGTGCCGTCTACTATCTTCTTGCAGGATATACATCTTCACGATCATCGAACGACTCCTCCGCAACATCATAGAAGCTTGATGACATGCATATTTATTATGAATTTCAATGTGCTTGGGTGTAATATATGTGCATTAATTTAGATTTGTGAATTTCATATATTGTGAATGTCTTGTACTATGTTGTCAATATATATGTGCCGATTTCTGAAGTTCATATAATTATGAATGTGCTTTTGATGCTTTGTGCCTCGCAGCTGGGGCTACTGAGAGGCTGTGTAGCTGGGGCTGCACAGCTTGGGCTTTTTTACAGAGGGCATGGCTAGCAAATCCTGAGGCTAGCCAGTAAAAAATGGTGCAGGGATGCACCAGGATATGGTCATCACTGACGGGCGCAACATCGGTGCTGTCTTTTCCTGCGTCAACCGTGGTAGTTCTCACTGATGGGCAGAACAAAGAGAGCCGTCAACGGTACAAATCATAACTGACGGGCAGATAATCCAAACCCGTCACTGGTAACCAATTATCACTGACCGCCCAAAATAAGCTACCCGTCACAGGTAACACATTACTACTGACGGGCAGAAAACACTGACCCGTCAGAGGTAATCCATTATCACTGACGGGTCAACATTTAGTGCCCGTCACAGGTAACAAATTAGCACTGACGGCTGGACATTTTTGACCCGTCACAGGTAACAAATTAGCACTGACGGGTCGATAATGGTACCCGTCAACGTTAGATGTCATCACTGACGGTGCCTCTCCATGCACCCGTCAGCGATGACTACTACAGGTCTTCCATGGCGTCCCCCGAATTGGTCATATGTGACGGGTCCGTGTTTCCTGCCCGTCAGAGGAAATGTGTTATCTGTGACGGGCGTGGGCACCCGTCAGTGGACCACTGACGATTAGTTCCTGACGGGCGCTCCACCCGTCACAGGTGGGCTGTTCCTGCCCGTCAGAGATGACCTGTTCTGTAGTAGTGCCAACTCTTTCCTTATATTCGAAACCTAGATGGGTTCGGTTTCTTCTATTCCTTCTTGCATCGGCCAATAAAGATGTGAGGCGGCGGTGGATGGTAGTGGCAAAGCGGCGTGGCAAAGATGCACAATTGTTGTGGCAGCGGATGTATTTGCAATAGCGAGAACAAGATGATATCTAAAAGAAGATTAAACTAGACAAATAACTAGAATTAGAAAACCAACAATTCGACATGACAATGCAACCGAGAATTCAACGATGCAATACATTGAAAAGAAAATTGTGAAGGCTCAAACTCGTTTGGACAGGGATGATCTACTAATAGTGTCGGTGTTGTAATCCGGTAATAATGAATGCAGGGCAGCATACGCACAGCAGATCTAGATGGGTGCACACGGGAGACAAAGTTTAGACAGGTTCAGGCCCTCAAAAAGAGATAATATCCTACGTCCTATGTTTGGTGGATGATATTGCTTGTATCCCGAGTGTCGCAGGACCTCGAGAATAGATCTCTAGGTTGCTAAGGCTATGTGTGTATGTAAGCACGAGAACTGATGAGCTTGTTGGCTATGTTGTTGCTTGCTTATCGATCAGGGGATCCCTATCTGGCCTTATATAGGCGACCGGGGTAGGGTTACAAGAGTCCGGATTGGTTTACAGATTGATTTCCTAATTGGTTACAACAGAATCCGGGATTGCCGGGTCGATATTTATCCCTGTCTTGACTCCAAGTCGATGAGGCACCCCCGTGTAGAAGTCGGACTCTGAGTAGTCAGCCTGACCCATCCTGTGTCCAGAGGGCCGGCTTTGTCCTCCTTGACGATACCCGGGTGCTGTGCCATCGTCAGTAGCCCCCGAGTCCTTCATGATCTGGCTGCAACTTGTCATTGTGCCGTCCAAGCCGAGTCCCTTTACCTTCTTCCCGAGTGGCATCCGCTTGAGCGCTCCCTATTATGGTCTGCAGAAAGATTGTGGGGGGGCTCATAGAACTCCTATAGAGTAGAGATAATAAGCCGAATGATATTCACCCGTAAAGCAGGAATATCATGACGGTTGAGTTAATAACGGGTAAGTTCTGCTGGTATCCAGTCATTTCCAGCGGATGGAGACCGGCTGATAGCCCAGTGGGGGACATACCATGAATCCCGACTGAATTCCCGAGTGGCATCTGGTTTCCCGAATGATTCAGGTTCAGCTAGTGTCCCTCTGGGGGAATGCCTCCGAAACTCGTGTCAGAACCAGAGCACAAGCTGTAGCGGTTCGGTCCTGAGTAGCGGTGCCTAATACTCGGACGTCCCGCTAAATCCAGAGGTTCCGGATCCCAGAGATTTTGGGGTAAAGTTCCCGGAACATCCGGGTGGAGAAACCGGTAGCTCCGAGTTGCTTGGTATCCAACTAGCGGCCTGCTGAAGGCGTGCCACAACTGCCCTTCACTCGGGTGTATTCAAGTGATTGCGTTCCCCTGGAGGCCAATCCTCGAAACCCTTCAAAACCGTAATGTTCGGTTCCGAGTTGTTCGGTAACCGACTAGTGACCCGTTAAAGGTACGTTACATTCACTCATTATGGGGGGTGTATTCAAATAGCCGTTGTAGTGACCCTAAACCTTAAATCACGAGGTCAGTAAAGATCGCCGTGACTAATTCGGAGTTCTTCTTTTACATGCATGCATATAGACAGTTCCCATGATGACTTAGATTAAAAACTCCAATATGTACCGATTAACAATTTAAAATATGACGTGGAAGTCACCTTGAGCAAAACTCTGAACCCAATTTAAAAATCTTGAAATCTTTATGAAGTAACCCTAGATTGAATTGCCAATTTGGACTATAGTGCAGATGCGCTGACATAACAGTCAACCATCCATTTTTCACCCCGATAAAACCCTGGGAAATCACATATGCGATAAACAAGTTCCACACAATTTCAATTGATATTGGGTTCAAACTTTATCCTTAAATCCATTTCTAAAACAGCAAGGAAATCAAAACAAAATAAAAAGTATTTTTCTGGCCGTGGGACCCTCTCAGCAGATTTTCTTTTCCTCACCTGCGTTGCAGCTCTTCTTTTCCACCTGGCGCGCATGCCCACTGCAGTCTCTCCTTTTTCTCCCTGCTGCAGCTCTCTTTTTCTTCCCATTTCCCTCACCCGCGCGCCACTCCCCACTGCCATCTTCTCTCTCTCTTCTTTGCTCCACGCACAGCACACCTACAGCAGTAAGCCATTTCCCCAAGTTCTTGCTCCACTGAGTTCCCCAAAGTACCTTCTTCTCCCCTCCAATCTCCCACCCAAAACCAAGAATCTAGCCATGCATGCTATGCCACGGGATTCCCCATCTCCTAATCTTTCAATCCATCCAAGAATTTCTTACATGCATGAGCATTTGAATATTTTGCCCCATCTTCTTCTTCCCCCAAATTTCTCCACTGCCGAGCTCTCCAAGAAATGCCGCTCGCCGGCCACCCAACCTCCTCAGCTCCTCTCCAGCGCACCTCCCGATTGAGCAGATCACCGCGCCGCCGCCTGGATCACTTCCCCTCCACGCGCCGGTCCCCGGTGCCGCTCCCCCTCCGACCTCCAAGCGCCGCCGCCCCTCAACCACCTCCTGTCGCTCCCACCGCCCTCGGGTGCTCCTTGCTGCGGCAGCAAGCCACCGGCTGCGGCCGCCGCCGCCCTACTCCCGCCCCTGCCGGCGACCTCCCATTACCGCCCGGGCTCCGCCTCCTTCAAGCCCCGGGCCGCGCCCCTCCTCTCCCCCCGTGCGCTACCGACGCACCTCCACCGCCCAGGCCCGCCGCCGGCCTCCCAATGCTCCGGCTCCCCTCCTCTGCACTCCGGCCCGAGGGGCCTCGCCGTGGCCGTCGCCAGGTTGTCCCGTAGCCGAGGCCGACGGGCCCAAATCGCTGCTCCGGAGCTCGCCGTGCAACGCCCCTGCCATGGCCTTGGGCCCCATCGCCGCCGCCGACGGGTCCAAGCCCGAGCTTGCCCTAGGTCGGCCACCTCTCCTCCGAGCACCCCTCCGGCTGCTCCAGATGCCTGGTTCCCGAAGCTCCGCCGTAATCCTCCACCAACACGCCGCCGCCCAGATGTGCTGCCTCCTCTTCGGTCGCTGGTGCTCCACCAAGCCCCCCCCCCAAACCCACCATCCTCCCGAGCGTCACTCCTCGCGCACCAGCGCAAGCTTGAGCCTCCGGTGACCTTTCTCAGCACTTGGGCCGTGGAGATCCTCCCCAAGCCAAGCTGCTAGCTCAAGCTCTTTGTCGCATGGGGTGAGCTCTTCTCGGTTCTTCTCTCTTGCGCTGCTAATCCTTGTGGATAGTTGATGACTAAAGTACATGCTGTATACCTCATCAGTTCAATTGATTTTCCCTTTTGCTGTATGGCTAATTGGTACAACTGGTGTTTAGTTAGCATCGCTGATAAACTAATGCTTGCATGTTGCTGTAGAAACATAGTTAGTAAAGATGATCTTTAGCCCTTAGGGAGGTTCAGATGTATTAAAGCGATGAAATCAGGGCATGATTAGTATACTGATTTATGATGGGTTAAGTGTACCCGGAGAATATTTAACCAAAAATACTAACTGTGATACTGATGCACGAATGGATACACTAATCACTTTTTCTATTGAGCTAATGGTCGATGGTTAAACCCCGACCAGCAACTGTACGCTGTCCAGTCAGTAGGTCTTGAGTAAGGTTAACCGACATAACAGCTAAGCTGTATTAGAAATATACCTAATGACCCGATAATCAAGTGGACTAGTGACCACATCTAATTAGTGACCACGGCAGATTGATAATGTCCTGACACCTTTAATAATCGGCTAATGAACCAAGGTTAGTTGAATTGCTAACTGACGATTGAATTTAACATATCTCTGGTTAACAGCTGCTCAAATAAAGACACTACCATATTGAGTAGATTAGTACCAAGGTAATTACTATAGATTCAATCTGGATCGATTTACTAATCAATGGATGCATTAGTGAGTCAACCGTACCCAACCTACTTAACTACTTTGGGTAAGCAATGTTAGACAAATAATTGGTATCCTGACCTACTAGGCCTTCTGAATAATTATTGTTAAAGCAAAACAGTAGCGAGGAGAGTCAGAGTTGGTTAGAGATTAGTCCTTGGTTAGCAAATTTAAAAAAACGCTAGTAACTTTCGGCAATTGATTCTACCCGAGCAAAATGGCAATTAAGCGCACCAGTGGTCGATATGCCGATTGCTGTAATCATGATCTAACGGTTCATTGATGTAGAGGTAATATAATTTAGGTCTAGCTATGTCAAGGACAATCTCATACACCATATGCTGATAAGTTTAAAGGAAAAGAAATGAGTACCTAGTTCTATGATATGTGGGACCGTGCAACGAACACTTAATTAACTAGGAAATGTAATATCTATAAAGATGACATGACGAAACCACCCGTTGTTCTTAGATGATGAGATCATATTGGAAATAAGATATGCAATACCTTGTTCTTTACTAAGAAGAAGACAGGAAATGCTAAAATCTAATTAGACTTGAAGCTTCGTAGGGAATGCATGCACCTTCCGAGTAAAATGATTATTTCACCTAAGATCATCCTGGTACTTGTAGGCTTTCATAATGCCATTACTGTATGATGCTGTATTTAGAGATTTCATAAATGACCAAATTGCACTGGGCTTACTACTAAGTAGTAATACTAGAGAATCTAGCTTAACAGTAAAGATTAAAATGACTAACGTCATAACTCATCTAAGTACTGGTATATAATCGTGCTATCGCGTTACACATCCATCTTAGTTGCCTATCTCAACAATCGAATGCATCCATATTAATCGCGACTCCATGTTCTCACCCACGACAACAAATCGATCATCTGAGCCCTAACCCTAATTATAGAGTTAAGACCTTTCTCCTTCGTTGCATATCGTATCCCATGTATGCCTCCATATTCTAGGTTTATCCCTGATTAAAGTTATACCGCAACTAAAACTAAACCAACATTTGGAATGAACACAAACCTGCTTATGTACTTGTATACCTTATTTTAAATCCACCGTAGTTGCATCCATATCACTGGCATTCATGCATCTTCGTCCTTTTCGAATTAGTTCTTAGGGTTGCTTTTTCCCTTTTTAGAGGTCGCTTGCTTCTTACCGGTGTTTCAAGTATTCTGGAGTTCTCCCGCATGCTCCCCGCAAGACTAGGAACAACTTGAATCAGGCAAGCAGAGCTTGTTGCATTGCACTCTTAATATTGTTCGTATAATCCTGATTGTGTGCTTTATCCTTTCGAGTATTGTTTGTATAACTAGCGTGCTAGGGAATGTGATTGGAATTGGTCAGAATCGATGGATGGTTGGAGTATGATATGTCGTATGTCAATGGTGGTCCCAAATCAAAATTTCTAAGTCAACTGGAACATTGATAATAAGTGAGATGGGAGAGCCGAGGGTGGGTGCATGATGGATAAGGTGGTATTAATTGAAGTGATGGGGCGACCCCGGTGTATGAAGTTTTTGAGTGTGATAATCGCCATACCACCGGAGGTGACTTCATCGTGCACTTTTCCCTTTCCACGCGAGGACGTTAGCGACAATCGACGCTTTGGTGTTGATGGACGGGCCTACCCCTTGGAGGCTGGCTACCTCAAGGGAGTGAGGCATCCATATCACCTTAGGAATCGAGGTGTTGGTAACGGTCCGAGAGATTAAAGAATAAAGAGCTATGATGGATGGATCTGGATGGTGATCTTGGATTGGATTCATATGGGAAAGAGATATCGGATTGTGGGTAGTAATACTTGTGATGTTATTTAAAGTTCGATGATCCTTTCTTATGTATATTGTTACTCTGAGAAGCATCATGTTTACTTATTGTTGTACTAGTATGAGTAGGACATTTAATCAAGCACGGATAAGTCTTGCGAGTACATTCGTACTCACCCAGGTTACCCCTGGAGCTTGCAGGTGAGCCGGTGGTTGAAGATTATTTTGACGATGCATGAAATTGATGTTTCCTCGGTTAGTTAGTCGATCTATGGGATAGGTCGCAGTTTTTGTTCAGCGGTCGCTAAGCCGCTGTGGGACTCAATTATTTTGCTTCCGCTGTTGTTAAGTTTCTCCGTACTCGGATATGTTTCCGATGATAACCGACTGATGTAATATGTTGTCCCATCATGGACTATTAGTAGTAATATCGTATCGTAGAGCTTTGTGATGATATCCGAGTTGTTAATTCAGGCTACCCCTGCACCGTGCGTGTATGATATGAAGTGTATGGGTATGCCGTGAAGGTCGAGGCCGTACCATTTTCTACTGAGTCGAGCAGGTGTTGGTTGAGTGACCCGCTGGCTGAGATGCTGTGCCGGCCAGGAAGGGTGTGGGCGTGTTCTACCGGGCTTTCGAGCGACCCACTAGCTTCCGAGCTAGGCTAGGGTGTGGGTAGAATCGCCGGGCTCCTCCGACCTTGTTTGTCGTAGTAGGATTCGGGAACGACCCTGAGCCTTCACCGGAATCTGGGATCTGTATGTGGTTTGGGG
>JAGXJF010001051.1:0-15515 GCA_019208055.1 Stipa capillata | reverse complement strand
CCCGGGGGGCTACTCCCTACGGACACACTCATTGAAAACAGAGATGACTCACCTGCATCAACGGGCGCAACCTGCCGTTTAGCAGGTTGGCTCCCTCCTTCACCATCTTCATCAGGGCCGGGAGCATCTCGCCGAGTTGAGTGGCTACATCCGTCGCGTCGCTCCACTCCTCCTCCTCCCAAACATCGTCGATCTCCCGGATGGTCAGGACCGACCGCGCGGGGTCCGATTGCCGGACCCGGAGCGGCCAGAGCGCCAACTCGGAGGATGGTCGGGGAGGCGGAGTAGCGCTGAACTCCTCGACCGTAGAGGGCAACTTGAGATTGCCTCTGCGGTCCTACGGGGCGGCTCCAGCTGAACCTGGGCCTGCCCCTCCCGATGCCTCCGAGCACGGGCCGGCCTCCCCAGGCACACCCTGAGCCGACGTTCCTGCAGAGGGCTTCTCCACCTGAGGAGCGGCAGGTGAGGCAGGCTGTGCACCAGACCACTCAAGAGACGGTCAGGAAGGAGAGGACATGGCCACACGTGGAGGTGACGAGGGCCGGGCATCCGACCCCGGCAGGTCCCACCTTGGCTGGATCCCAGGGTACTCGACGGAGCCTTTGGGACGTCTCCCGTCCTTTGCGCTCTGCAAGAGAAACCCGGACCCGTCAGTCCCGAAGAGCACAGATAAGCAAGCAGTCACTGAAATACTTACTTGGCAGATCGAGGGACGGGGACGCGCTTCTTAAGCCCCGAGGCTCGCCGCCCGGACGTGGTAGTAGTCGGGGTCGACGATGTCGCAGATCCGCCTTGATCCCCGAAGGCGGCGTCGGCGTTTCTCTTTTCCCCCCGGCCAGGGGGAACATCATCTTCGGCCGCCCGAGGGATTCCACTCGGGGCGGCAGCCGGCGCCACCGGATCGGAGCCAACGGAGGAGCCGCCCTGCTCCGCCGGAACAGCGCCCGTGGCAGACGGCGCCACCGGGTCAGGACGGGCGGAGGAACCACCCTGCCCCGACGAAGCGATGCCCGCGCAGTAGGCGTCGCTGGGCTGGGACTGGCAGCGGAGTCGCCTTGTCCCCCCGGAGTAGCGCCTGCCGACGGCCTTCGCCTCCTGATCACGCGGAGCGGGACGTCGTCATCTTCTTCCTCTTCCTCCGGACCCGGCGCACTCGGCGGAGGAGGGCTGGGCACCACAGTGGCCGGCGCTTTCCCCTTTGAAGATCCAGCGCCTTTTGAAGACCCGGCGCCCTTTGAAGACCCGGCGCCTGAAGAGGACGCTCCGGTCGTCCCCCGCGGCGGCAGCCCGCTGCTCGAGACGTTGGCATACCGCGGCTGGTTCCATATCTCGTCCTCCGGGAGGGGAGCATTGGAACAAAAGCCGAACAGAACCTACAAAGACAAAAAGACAAAGTCCGAGTGAGACTCGGCAAAGAGCCAAATAAGAAAGGTCGGGGCATCGACCACCTACTTGACTAGGGGGTTCGCTCGGCTGAAGGGCGGCGGCCGCCCGGAGAAGTCCAGACTCGTCCCCTGAGCCAGGAGCTTCTCGAGTCGGCTCTAGACTTCCCCCTCCGTGAGCCCTTCGGTGGACTCCCGAGTCGCGTCGTCCTCGCTGGCGTACTCGAACATCGGGTGCGCCCGCAGCTTCGCAGGCTGCACCCACCACCAGTCAAAGGTCGCCACGACGACTGCTCTGGTGACTCCGGACTGGATCGCCTCGGCAAGCTGCGCCATCAGGACCGCAATGTCGTCCTGCTCCCTGTCCAGCAGCGACTCGGACCAGCTCGGCTTGACCTCCGGCGGATGGCCCACGAATGCCGAGAGCGACGGCTCAGGATTGGCGCAGTAGAACCAATTGGCATGCCAACCCTTGTTCGAGGACTGCATCGGTGGGACCGGGGAGCTCTTCGCCGCCCCGGACCCCACCACGGCCGGGTTGTCTCTGCTCGGTTGTGGCTTCACCACGAACAGATGCTTCCACAGAACGAAGTGCGGTGGGATACCGAAGTAGCACTCGCACAGCGTGATGAAGGACGAGATGTGGAGCACGCTGTTGGGGTTGAGCCCATAGAAGTAGAGCAGCCCCCGCAGAAACGGGTAAACCGGCACCGAGAACCCCCGCTCGAAGAAGAAGCTGTGGATGACCAGCTCGCCGGTGTTCGGAGTGGGAATGGTCTCCCCCGTGGCGGCGCGCCACTCGACCAACTCCCTCGGCGGCAGCACCCCTAGCCGCACGAGGGTCTCCAGCCGCGCTTCCGTCGCCGTCGACTTCATCCACGGGGCCATCGGGCCGGCGGGGGAATCTTCTTCGCTCAACAGTTTCCACACCAAAGCGTCTTCCTCGGCTTCGGTCGGATCAGCTTCCCAATGCGGGGCTTGCATCCGAAACGGTCGGAGCGGGGGTTAGGGTTTTGGGTGGAGCAGCACGCACGAATCGATTCGGGCGAAAGGGAGACGAAGGGTTCGGGCGCAAAGGAAGTGAGATTGCTTTGGAAGGCGTGGACCGGCCCCGTGACCTCTTCGGAGTATAAAGGGGAACGGACTGAGCGGTTCGGCTTCTCCACTTCCACACGCACGCGAACTTTCCGCGCCCGCGATGCGCCCCTTCAGATTCTGGTACACGTTATGGGCGGGCCACGTCACGATTCTTCCACGCCCACGACATAACGGCTTCACGATTCGTGCCGTTTAATTGAAAGGGGATCCGACGCTTGGCCGCTCGGGGTTAAATTAGTCGTTCGGAATATCCCCCCGTAAATAGCAACTGCAACGTGTTTCCCACAAGCCACTAGCCGGCTACCGATAGATTCGGGACCGGGCGTTACAGTTTTGAAGGGTTTCAATGATTGGCCTCAAACAGGAATGTAATCGCTTGAATACACCCGAGTGAAGGGCAGTAATGGCGCGCCTTCCGCAGGCCACAAGTCGGATGCCGAGCAACTCGGAGCTACTGGATTCTCCACCTGAACCTTCCGAGAATGCTGTTTTGAAGGCTTTAGGATCCGGAACTTCCGGATTCAGTGGGATGACCCGGTGTAAGGGTTCGTCACTCGGGAACCTATGCGCCATGGCTTGTTTCTCTGGTTCTGACGAGAATTTCAGAGGCATTCCTCCAGGGGACACTAGCTGGTCTCGAGCGACTCGGAAAACCAGGTGCTACTCGAAAATTCAGTCGGGATTCATGGTATATCCCCCACTGGGCTAACAGCCGGTCTCTGCCCATCAGGATAGACTGGATACCACCAGAATTTACCCGCTACTCGCTCATCTGCCATGATATTCCTGCCTTACGGGTGAATATTGCTTGGCTCTTTATTGTCTTTTCCACAGGAGTACTATTAGTCCCTCACGATCTTCCTGCAAGCAATCGGAAGGTGAGTGCAAGCGGAGGCCACTCAGGAGAATTGTCCAGGGAAGCTGGCCGATGGCAGTCAGATTGCGAAGGACTCGGGGGCTACTGATGATGACATGGCACCCGGGTATTGTCAAGGAGGACGAATCCGGCCCTCTGGCCATAGGGTGGGCCGGGCCGACCACTCGGAGTCCGACTTCTACATGGGGGCGCCTCATCAACGTGGAGTACAAGACATGGACTAATACCTGCCCAGTATATCCGGATTCTATTGTAACTAATTAGGAAACCAATCTGTAAACCGATCCGGCTTCTTGTAACCCTACCCCGGTCATCTATATAAGGCTGGGTAGGGACCTTCCGATTGGTATTCTCTCACGATCTCCTCGATCATCTTTCATATCTTCTCGTACACATAGCCCTAGCAACCTCGAGATCTCTTCTTGAGGGCTTGCGGCACTCGGGATTCAAGCAATACCAGCCACCAAACACATGACGTAGGGTATTACCTCTCCGTGAGGGTCTGAACCTGTCTAAATCTTGTCTCCCGTGTGCACCCATCTGGATTTGCTGTGCTCACGCCGCCCCATATTCAGTATTGCCGGAATAATACTCCGACAATATACGACACAAACCCCTTCCAAATGCCATGATCTTCTACCATCTGCTTCGCCATGACCTATCAAGAGAATGTGCACATATATACTGCTTTTAATGTACGCATATACGCAGAACCCTAACCCCTTCTTCCCGAGCTACGGAGCAAAACCCTAACGCATCATTGGCTCTGCCACAATCCTATGCATATATACGAGCATACCGGCAATACTTTCCCTAGTCCTAACTCCCATGACTTCCTGTCGTAACCCTAACCCCGTCGCCACCATATATACGCTTGAATTCCCGTGTGTATGTGGGCACATACACTCTGAAATCTTAGCTCGCTTCTTCCGAGCAGGAGTAAACTCCAGCACCTTAGCTACCTTATGACTGCCCGTATATACACATATATACACATGGCTACCCCACATCTATACCCTTCGTTCCGGTGCGTCCAGGTGACTTACTGTGCGCACGTGTTTTATCTGTACTTGTCGAAACCTCGACCTTTGACACTCTGTATTCCTCTCCGTCTCGGCTATTCAACTCCAAGCCTTCCAACACGTACTTGTATATTATCTTAAGATTCCCCAAGCTTCCCATAAAGGTTCCTCAATGCTCCTTACGTTGATTTTTAAAGCACCTATGACATAAGGTCGTGATCTCGCGACAAACGAGTCAAAATACTCAAACCCTAGAAAAGCTGAGTCTTACACCCTAACTCGTTCCTTCCGAGCAGGGGCAACAAAAACAAAAAATATATATATATACTAGATAATTGCCCGTGCTTTGCAACGGGGTATAAATATTCTAGTACGTTAGCTCGTGATTTACCTGCCCATATTAATGTGATTGTGTAAAAATAGTAGGATTTTATTTGGTAAACACATATTTGGTAAGTATTTATTGGCAGGAAGGTTGCAAAACAGGAAGGTTGGACGAAGAGTAGGCAAAACGCACTCTGCCGGGCAGGAAAGGGAACGCTACTCTTTTTTTAAGTAGTAGAGAGATATATATATATATATATATATATATATCGCCATTTGAATCTCCAGTTAAAACTTTCCAATAATTTCAAGTTTAAGTTTCGGCCAATTCTGTTAACTACTTAATTTCCACTAACATAAACATCTAAAAATTTCTAGATCATTTGTGAGCGACCCTTTGAACCCCTGACCCATTCTTCCATTAGAGCTTAATGTCACGTGTTCAAAACTTGCCCCCGGGAACTCAATTAAAATAGGAAACCTATTAAAATATCAGAGGTTTCTTGACCTGACCCCTATTCCTCTATTTCTCCTTCTCTGCTAGAACTACCACCAATGTGCCAACCGAATTCACCTTCTTCCCTGCCGTGAGGATGCCCTGGCCCACCTGTCATCACCTTCTCCTTCCTACCTATTTTCTCCCCTACTGAGGCCACTTAATCTCTCTAATATGCCAAGCTCCAGTGCAGGCAGTGCCGCACCAGCCACATCACCTCTCTAGTACCGATCGGTGCCTAACTCTTGCTATTACAACAGCAGCTGACTGAGTTCCCCAATACTCTATCTCCTACCTCCGTTCTTTTCTCTCTTTGCTGCACCGAGCATTGTTCCATCTTGTTGCTCCCTGCCACCCTACCATTAACACTATTCCCCATGGGCACGTAGCACTGCTAGTAGAAAATCGGTGCCTAACATTCTCCTAACTCCTCTATTCACCTGCAGCACTAGCACCAGCTGACCCCGCCACATTAAATGCGCCACCACGTGCTTACTCCCCTTCTTTTCTCCTTCTCCTCCTGCCCATTTCTTTCTCCTTCTCATGTGGACAGCAATGTCATTCAGGCAGCTCACTCGTCTGCTCAACATCAGTGCCAGCCTCTCTCTCTCTGTGAGCATCTACAACAGTTTGTACCAGCTCTTTCCTTCCTCCCTAAATGCATACTGAGCTGTCCCATATAACCGAGCTGCCACTTATCTCTTCCCTTGGTCAACAACTCGAGCTCCTCATCTGCCAACCGAGCTGCTCCACTCCATCATCCCCTGCTGCTCTTGCTGCTCCAGCACCCAAGCTCACAAGCTCTCGAAGCTTCTTCAACACGAGCTCCTTTCCCCCCAATACTTCTCACTAGCCCGGGTCACTCCTCCCCACTTCTCTCTTCCCCTGGACAGCAACCGAGCACCAACACCAGCACGGCCGGCCAACTCCTATGCTTCTTTCCGGACTAGAGCAAGCCAGAGCTCCATGGCAATCGAGCTCCTAAGCTCCCAGCTGAAGCAAGCCTTCCCGAGCAGCTACTCTCTCCCGAGCATCCTCTCTACTCTCTGCCATTTCTTCTCCTCTTGATTGAAGCCGAGCTCCATCCCCTCTACTCTCTCACCAAGTGCGATTGAGTCTAGCTTGCCTGCTAAAATTTTTCCCTACCGGACCCGACCAGAGCACCTAGCGGTGACTCAGACATCACCACCCGAGACAATGACGCTGCTTATCCCCAAGTCAAGCACCGTCTGCCACTTGCAGACAAGTCGCGCAGGCGAGCATCCTTCCCTGAGCTGCCCCGTCAGCACCGCCACCCTTCGCGGGATTCTCCCTGGCTGACCTCGCCCCTGGGTATGACCTAGTCCCTGGGTATGACCTAGTCCCTGGGTATGACCTAGTCCCCTCTCCACCGGTAAGCGCCACCGAGCCAACGAACAAACTCTCTGCACCATCTCCGTTTCACTTCTTTCCCCAAGCCCAGTGCGGATGCACCACCGTGCCTGCACGGCCTCTCCCTCCGGCGCCCCTGCTTCATTCGACGCCACCGATTCTCCCATCTCCGCCGGACGCCACCCGATCTAGGTCTCTGCCACTCGGGCCTCACCGCCAGTACCAGTGCTACAAGCTGGCTTCCGGCCGCGGGGTTTCCTCCAACCTGCCCATCTCGCCGCTGTTGCTCCATGCATCGTCATCATCAACGGCGAGACACTGCCCAAACCTACCCCATCTCCCTCTCTAGTTACTTAGTCTTCGCTTGTGGATAAATCCCGAAGGGCCACGGGAGCAGGAACGGATTAAACCGAGACCAATACTCAACCACCGGCCCCGCCGCCAGACTGGTGGGGAAGCGTACTCTAAAGAATGCATCACCCCTTTAGAATATGTATTGTTCCTCTTGCTCTCGCAGAAATACGTTTCGTCAACTGGAACGCGTAACCTCCTCTGTATGCCTTCGTGTCTTGAAGGCGTAATTTCCCTTCAACGCCCCCTGTTTCCACCTTACGAATGGAAGGCGTATTTTTTCTGGGTACGCATATGACGTCATTGCCCTCCCCTTGGCAGAACTTCCCCTCTTCAATCTACTTCCCGGCAGATCATCGGCCACCCCAAACTTTTCATCGTTGCTCCAATTGACCTTAGTCGTCTAGAATCAAATCTACCTCTCGGTGCAAACTTTATAATTTTTGAAATGTTTTGAAATCTTAATTTGAATATAGTTCAAATTTAGCCACAATATGTATATCCCATCTATTCTATTTCTGAGTCAGTCGATTCACTTTTCTAAAATATTATGAGATCAAACCTAACCCTTTAATTTCAGTGGAACATTAAAACTTCACAGTTGTATGTTTCAAAAAGTAAAAGACAGGAAACCTTAAAATCCTCACCCCCTTCGAAATGAAGTATTTCCAATATACCACGCTAAGATTGTGTTTACCAAAACTTTTCGCTTAACTTTATAAAACCGTAAAACATGATAATACCCTCTGAGTCCAACCTAAACATAAATACCAAGGTCACCGCAGATACTAATATAGTATTGATCGAATAATCTAGGGTTTCTGATTATATAGAAAACCTTTATTTTATGTGGGGTAAACTCCTCCTCGCCTCACTAAAAACTCTAATAAACATTAAGTCTAGAGCACATGTTTTAAGAGCTACTGAGTGTGTGTTTGGTTTTTGCTTGGGTCTTTCTTACACCATTGTTTATTGGCTGTCTTTCTGACGTGTAGTTCTGATGTTACGACCAATCGCACGAAGGAGACCGAAGAGCCGTCATAGCAAGTTCGAGACTGAGATAAGGGCCAACGCCACCAGGCAAGCATTTTCACTTTGATCATGTTGAATCCCATATGTGTGAAACTTAATTATGTTGTTTGCGAAACTTGCATGCTATGTGGATAACAATGGTATTTTATGTAGACCTAGTTATACCCTATAGTTGCATATGACCGAGGTCCGAAAATCCGACCCTTGTAAACCTAGACATATTAGTTGGTTGATATTCGACCGACAAAAATAATAAGGATATAGGCCTTAGCCATGCTTAGACCTGCTATAGTTAAAAACTAAAATTTTGTTCGGTTCATACGAACTCCTTTGGGACATGGGAAATAAAACCCTCGGATGGCACGTGCTTTCCGAGGTGACAGTTTGAAAAGAAATGTTTGCCAAAACCCTAAATAAAATGAAGGATGATTTTGATTCGGGTAAGAATGGTAAGGGCAGTTCGGGGATGTAGAGTAACTGGTGATAGCATGGTTGTCGAGGACACTTGTGGAGTCTCGCTCGAATCAATCAAGGATCAAGCCTAAGTGCCGCTAAACCAGTTCCTCACCGTACGCCCACATGGCCTTTATGGGAAGGACTTGGCCTATTAACCCGGCAAGTACTAAAGTATGGACCCGTGGGAAGTAGAAAGTATGTGACTAGGCGGTTAAAGTCCTAGAGATCCACTACCGCTGGGCGTTTGGGTGTTGATTCGACACAAAGGTGGGGAGTCCCATTTTTGGTCGGGACGCAAAAGTTGGTTTACCCATCTAGCGGGTCCAGCTCTAGTATGGAAGCGGGTGAAAGGTCTCATTGTAATAACCCTGCCGATACACCTCGTGAAGTGTATCCGTTAGTACTCGGCAACAAGGGGGACTTACATCTTGTGGGTAAAACCGTACAACCTCTGCAGAGTGTTAAAAACTATTCGAATAGCCGCGTCCTCGGTCATGGACAAGAACTGGTTAGGCCACACACTGGTTAGACTGAGTTTTGTTTGCAAAAAACTTGGGCAAAGGGATTAAGGACGTGGGCATGATGTGTCCACAAGAGAGCAATTTAGGCCACGCTGCGGGTGGCAAGGAATTGCAGAAGAAAGGGGCTAGCCGTACTACCCGGGTAGTGCGGGCTGGAGCCATGAGTTAAGCAGTGATAGATGAAGCTATCACTCTGAGATGAGAAAAGGAGGTAGCGGAGTCTACCTCGAGTGATGTTTTGTTACTTTGAATTGTTCTAGTTTTCAAAACTACTTTGAATCTACTATTCTCGTATTTACATTGAAAACTTACATTTCGCACAATTGGCAGCTTAGGATAGAACTGTTCCTTTGACTCAAACCTGCATGCTATAGTGCCGTAAACTTCTCTTGTGGGAATTTCTTGCGAATACATTCAAAGTACTCACCTGGCTTGTTGATTTGGCCAGACGAAGGAGACATCAATTTCGAAGATACGATTACGATCGCGAAAACTAGGGCGTTACCCCAGTCAGTTGCCTGTCGGGTATGGCATATTGATGGGCTTCATCACCGCTTGATTTCCGCTGCAAGTTTATAGCCGTTGGGCTACAGGTATCAGACAATCGACCCGACGGTCTATTTATATCTCTGATACTGAAATATGCGTGTATGACATTGATATACATGTTAACTTGTGTGTATCGGCTACTGATCCAGGGACCGTACAGTAAGCACAAGAGAGTATCCGGCCTTAAAACCGGGTAAGGCACATGAACGTACTAATGATGGCTAAAATATATGATGCAATGTATGGAATGTGTATGATTGTGTATGAATGGTGTGTGAATTTGTACGAATTTGATTACGAAAAACTTATTTAAGCTAGAATCAGTAGTTTTACAATGTATTGCAATGATTTTACATTTGCTATTTTGTGCAAAGTCATGTGAATTGGAGCAATAGATGGGACACACATTCCTATTACAGTGCCCAATCATCTCAAAGTGATGCACACTAATAGACATGATTATACAAGTCAAAATGTGATGATATTGCTGCAAATTTGGCGGCATGAGGGTGTATGACTGCATGATGTGATGCTCGTGATACCTTGTAACTCCTTTTGTTGGCAAGAAACATTTAGATCTTGCATTTATTTCACACGTCCTTCTAAACTATTATAATTTAGCACTCCTTTATGTTTCAACTTTATTTTACTCATCAATTGCATGCCAAAACAGTTGAGAAGATCAATATTATCAATTAAACAAAGCACAAATAATTTCAGGGTATTACAGACATTTCACCATTCATCACAACAAATAAGCTAACATCTCATAAGCCAAAAAGAAGGGATTCAGTATTTTTCAGGGCTTCCTCCCACCGGAGCTTCTCTGGACAGTTATGCTTAAGCTAGCTTCTGCATAAGACTAAGCCAAAAAGAAAGGGGCGAAAGATTGAGGTCTATCGACTAGAGGGGGGTGAATAGGAGATTATCAAATTTTACTCAATTAGTTGTTTAGCATGCAAAAGTGAGATAGATTAAGGATGAAGCAACAAATGGCAAACTAGATCTAGCTCAGATGAAGAATAACAAGCAAATGAAGGGCTAGGGAGAAGACTCAAGATTTATCCCGAAGTTCAAGTTGTTGGCAACAACTCTACGTCTTCGTTGGAGAGGCTGAGCACTTAGCTCCAAAAACACGCAGTCTTCACCTTCTTCTCCTTGAGCTTAGTCCACTTAGGATTTGCTCAATCACTCGTAGTGGATCTTGAGGTGATCCCCGAACCTTCACAAACTGTTGGAGGCGAATCCACAAATTGGAGCTCTTTAACGACGCCTAGCCGGCTAGGAGATGCCAAATCTCCAAGAGTAACAAGTAGAACTCTAGGCACAAGAAGCTCTTGCTTGGATGCTCAATCAATTCTTAGATTTCTCAAGGCTTTCCTCTCTCAAAGTAGATCTCAAGGAGCAAAAGGAAAGGGGAACACGAAGTGAGAGAATGTCTTTTTGCGCTGAGTGTCATATCGAGCCCGCAGGGGGTCAGGGGCTATTTATAGCCGCAGCTCAGAAAAGAGTCGTTGGGCACAAAGATTCTTCTTCAGAACAACCAGAATACAAACCGGAAGAACCGAGTTTGAAACCAACGGTCAGATTTTGAGGAACTCAGATGCACAGCGAAAGTCTTCAACACAAAGTCGGTAGTTCTGAAGGAACACGGTCACACTGGGATTGAAGATTCTACTCCGCAGATAACTTCCAGAAATGATTCCCGGTAGTGCTGACTTTGAAGAACGATTAAACTGAGATTTGAAGTATTGACACGTTCTTGTCCCACAGAGAAGAAACTCGGTCAAACCGGAAATCAACTCGGTAAACACAGCTTCTCAAATAGATCTAAGTCCAGAAGAGATTCTCGGTACCACCGGAAACAGAACCGGTAGAACCGAAGACAACACACATGGGACTTAGTCTAGGGCAATAGAAGACCTAAGTCCAGAAGAGATTCTCGGTGCAACCGGAAACGAAGCCGGTAGAACCAAAGACATCAAGAATGAGACTTAGTCTGAGATAACATAAGACCTAAGTCCAAAAAGGATTCTCGGTATACCCGAAAACGGAACCGGTGAAACCAAAGACATCGAGAATGGGACTTAGTCTACGACGGCATGAGACCCAAGTCCAGAAGAGATTCTCGGTACGACCAGAAATGAACCCGGTAGAACCAAAGACAAAACACATGAGACTTGGTCTGAGACAATAGAAGCATATCCCGGAATCATCGGTCTTCAAGAGCGGAAACATCGGTTTCCGAAATATGAAACTAGGGTAAACCCTAAGTGGCAGGGTTCCCTAACTCTCCGACACAGAGGCCATTCTCGACAGCACCGGCTTGAAGACCGGTCATGCCGCAATTGAAGCTCTTCGAGGCTTGTGACGACTAAGTCATCAAACCTCGCAACAAAGGTCAATCTCGGTACATCCGATTCTTCAAACCGGTATTACCGAGAATTACTGTCTGTGTCTCAAAAAGAGATTTCAAAGAAGTCTTCTGAGATTTGACTGAACACACATGAAGATTCTTTCTATAGCTTAGATATCTCACCCCTCTTAATAGGCGGCTTGTCCTATAGACTCAAATGATCTTTTGATCATATTAAAGATTAGAAAATCACCACTAATCTTCTAGGTCCAAGCCTTCCTTCATCTTTAACTTTTTAGGGGTTGACATCCGCTGGTTAAACCAATTACTTGGGGACTATACACCTGAATACACTCAGTAAACCATTAGTCTCTTAATCGTTTGTCATTAACCATCAAAACCCACTAGGGGGCACTAGATGCACTTTCAGGGGGCCTAAAGACCCACCAAAATGAGAGGTAATTATCTACAGGTGACTTGCCTACAGAAACTCAGGATGAAGAAGTCATCTCGCAAAACTAAAGTATAGCTTGCAGTCTGCCAAAAATCCTAGATCTCCAATATCTAATCATTGCTACAACTCTCTTACATTTTCCAATGGTTATTAGTTTAAATCATGTTTATTTTCAACCCGTATTTAATGATATTTTTAGCTTAATTTTACAGACTCATAATCCTTTTATTAGATAAAGTAGCAATAGTTTTAGCAGATTGTTTCAATGTTCCAACCTTGGTGTAAGGACGACCATGACATGTGATATTAGAAAGTACGTAGGCTAAATTTGCGTATACCTCGTTAAACAGGAACCATTGCAATCATAGATTACGGCGTTACCATTAGATGCGTATAGTAGCGAAAGCAGAGTGATGTAGCATGTCATCATGGTCATAATCATATCGGCTCCTCACAGTATCTCTTGGAAGTAGTGGATCATCTTAATGTCGAAGGCTCACAGCAACGCCTCCAAGATATCGACAAGTTCAGGAAAGGAACACTACACGCCGAAGTGCTAGCTCTGAACAGTGTGGTTTGGGCATGAGAGGGGTCACAGTTTGGGTTTCGAGAGTTCCAAATTGGGCCAATCCTAATGTCGATGCCCCCTCTCTTATATAGACGTCACCATAAAGAATTTTTATGTTAGAGACCTATTAGGACTCAAGGCCCAGTAGAATTCAGATCCTAACCCGAATTGGGTTCCAACCTTTAAATGTGCGACTCTATAGGTTCATGTACACTTAGACACAACGCAAGTACTCCTACTAGGTTACTAACAAGTAGCAACATATAGCAGGACATGCCAACTCCTACGCGTACATTAAAGATCAAAGAACATCTACAATGTTCAGTCATATGTATTCCTTTTGCCTCATGATATTGGTCAAAACCAAGGCGAGTATATGCCATCCTTGATTGGATTGCTTGAATGCTCTTTCTGGATCATCTGACTCGGAATTTCCGTTGTGATTAACTCTTTAGCCATGAGTAGCATGATCATGCATTTCTGGATCTGATTACTCGAGAGGTCTAGAGGTTTTTCTCCCGTTGTGTTGAGGGGCAAGTCTTATCTTGATTGACAATGCCTCGTAGCATGCTTTATAACAAAATACGAAAGCCACCTTTATAACTACCCAGTTACGGAGCAATGTTTGGTAACCCTTAAGTAAGTCGCTACACATCTTGAGTATATGTGACAACCTCAAATCTATTGATATATTATACACATCGTATATGAGACCAACGTATGACATCGTCTCTCATGGTGGGTCTATTCAATTTTGTGTTCTCTAACATGTGTCCATATTATTAGTTTGATATCTCCATATATGTGACATGTGGTCATCAACCAGTACATATGCTAATCTACACACATTTTTCTATATATGTTTTATTGACCAGTAATCACTTTTGAATATCATCACACATATCAATCTAGTGTTTTACAAACAAATCACGTACTCACTAATCAATATTAAGGATGATACTAAATGATATTATTTAATACTGTCTCTGCCCAGAAATATAAGACACATTTTATTTGGTTAAGATAGGGCTTTGACTAACAATTACTCTATTAATATATGCTTTTTGTGACATGTTATTGCTATCATTAATTTCGTATTTAAAAGTACTTACTTATGATTATAATTTTGTATTATATAAAGAGTATATTAATAGAGTAACCATTGGTCAAAATCTTGTCTTAACTAGACGGAGGGAGTAAATTATGAAATGTGATCTTCCCTATAATTGCCTCTATGGCATAGTTCCAACATGTGACACTACGCATCTCTAGAAGATGTGCTATCGTGCCCTCCATCTCCAAAATAGTGCGTGTGCCCCAAAAAACCCTCTCTAGCAGAGCCGCCATCTTGCCATCGCGCCCTCTTCACATGCCAAATATGGCGTGCTCGAGCCGCTCCCCATTCACCAACAATCGCCTTTCCTCTTGCCATCTCCCCTCCCCCCTTCTGAATCAATCGCTGCCCTAACCTCATCATCGGCCGCCTCCGTGCGCTCAGGTGAGGTCCCCTCCCCTCCTTCCGTCAGTAGATGAGGACAAGGTCTGACATCGGATCCCGACAAGGCGAGGGGCGGCCCGCCTCGCTCCAAATCTGGGAGCGGCGGTGCCGCCCAACCCACTCAGTGTCTGATGGGAGGGAAGACGAGGGGAGTGGGGGCGCTGATAGAAGTTGAGAGGGGATGGGGCGTCGGGGAGTCCGGGACAAGGGGTGATTTGAGGTACCGGTGGAAGTAGGGGGAGGGCAGGGCGTCAGGAGGCCAGAACAGGGGGATTTGAGGCACCGATTGAAGTGGTGGTGGTGGGGGGTGGTGTCCAGGAGGTCGGGACAGGAGGATTTGAGAGGGGGAAATATATTGTTAGTTATATGATATTTTAAAATATAAGAGCGGAGAATATAGAAGATCAAATATGGATGTGCTGTTGGAGTGGTGAAATGATATGAAGACCCCTCTATATCAAGATATGAAGGGTCAAATATGAAGACTTTGCTGGAGATGCTCTAAAATACTATCTTTCCTTCTGATGTGTACAATAAAACCTTGGAACAATACTTTTAAAGAGGCACTATAAAAGTCACTACGGTATAGACTGAGCATGTCGGTGAATGCATGGTGACGGCTGAAGCGGAGCTCTGAGCTAACGAAATGACAGAGCAAAGGGCATGGAGTAGTAATCGCGACGAAAATGACTAGGTATGCTGGAATAATGAGAATTATTTTATCCATAGTGACTAGGCATGCTAGAATAATGAGAATTTATTTATTCACACAAAGTACATATATGATTCGTGTATAGTTTCCAAAATAAAAGGTGATGCCAATTTTAATTTTAGAAATTATGCGTGCATTTACACGGTTGGGATGTGAAGGTCACGATCAGAGCAGGTATGTTCTGCCCAACCACTGAACTTAAAACTGAACACAACCGGGAGTTCGAAACCAAAATCCGTGGCAGTGCTGCTGCTGCTGCAGCCGCCGCCGCAGTCAACCGTGCAAACAGGGACACGCCAAGAGGGAGAGAGACCGGGAACGGCACGATAGAAACCCATCGCAGAACCCTCGTCAGGACTCAGGACTCCCAGAGCTGGCAAACATCCCGGGATCACGCCAGCCTATCCAGCAGGCAGCATCGGGGCCGTCCACGGCGTCCAGCTGGATC